>VUQS01077102.1:16378-36139 GCA_015108495.1 Heterochromis multidens
GGGGGAAAAAAAAAAAAAAAAAAAAAATCAATCAAATGGTATGTATTACCAGCCACTTCATTCACATTTCCAAATCTACTGCTCACAGAATAATTTAACTAATAGTTTTCTGAATTCATTTTTTAAAAAGAAATGTGTGCTTATTCCACCCTTTACATAATAAATGTAACTGTATCATATTGAGTTCATCATTTCATATAGTGTTTGTGTCAGTCTGGTTTGTTTTTACTGCCCTGTGCCCTCTGATGCATTCTGATACATAACATTGCCTGTACAGATGTGGAGAGATTCCTAAACCCACTGTGGATCCACTGGTCCAGCTCTCTTTAATTAAAGAGTGTGCATTTTTCTATTACTGGCAAGTCCATTTGCAGACAACTATCCATCACACATTTGCCCCCTCTCTGCAGGCATGTAATGAATTGATCCAAAGTGATGTGTGGCAGTAATTCTTTAGAGAAACTGAATGAAATGTAAGCATTGCGTGTATTTTTTTTTTACCCATCTCCTTTTATTTCTCTGGGGATTAATAGTGCCCCATAGGCATGGGTATCATATAGATGGCAGTGAACATTATGTTGACTAAGGTTTTCCTGCTATTACCATGTATTTCTAATAAAACTAAGCCCTAAAGAATGAAGCTCCATCTCATTTTTCATTAGCTTTAGTGCCCTTTACCTGAAGTCTTCTCTAGTTCTTTAGCTTTGCTATAAGCCCACTAATAACTTAGTCAGACCATTAGGGAATAGAGGATTTGAGCAGTTATACGTGAGATATTAATGCAGAGAAGGTGGCTAGATATTGCTACTTGCCATTAAAACTGTCACAGGGATGACACCAATACATGAAAAATTTTTATGATTTTCTATTGTACATTTCTTGCAGTTCTATTTGTTTATCTTGCTTTTCAAACCTTTAGCATACCACAGGGACTCTGTACAAAGCCCCAAAGTTAGGATTTTTTTAAAGAATTTAGCACCATTGATGCATCTGTGAGAAGATGCAGAAAACTTTTTTTTAACATCACTTTACTGTGTACCTTACTACATCATTGTTCCTCATTCTTCCTGTATGAGCATACCTGTGGCTCAGGAGAGTTAGGGGTCATGACAGCATCCCTTAGTGGGCCAGCCTTAGACATGCCCAGCCCTGCTATATCCCAAAGGCCTTCCTGTCAGCTGTGTGCCTCCACCACTGTCACTGATTTCCTATGTATGTGTGTATGTGGGTGGGTGTGTGAGCACATGTGCGTGTGCGTGCATGCTCTTGTGTCTGGGTGCATCCTGCCGCAGAACAAGACCCAATTTGATTTGCTCCACTGGCCTGTGAAGCTCAGCTACGAGGCAGCACCTCTCTTTATTCCTCTAATGGCTTCCCTTCCCCGCTGCTGCTTACCCTTCCCCAGACAGCAGTTATGTGCACTCTTGTAAATATACTGTAAATATACACAATGAACGGAGAAGAGAGGAAGCTACTGTGAT
This sequence comes from Heterochromis multidens, assembly GCA_015108495.1. Taxonomy (NCBI): domain Eukaryota; kingdom Metazoa; phylum Chordata; class Actinopteri; order Cichliformes; family Cichlidae; genus Heterochromis; species Heterochromis multidens. The sequence continues at coordinate 17,860 of VUQS01077102.1, forward strand.
GCACACGTGCAAAGGCAGACAGAAGAGAGAGAAATGGAGTGAAAGAGAGTAGAATAAAAATGAGAAAGGACAAAAACTGTGTTCCTGTGTTCATTGAAGAAGAAGCAGCCTCCCTCAGAGGCTGACCTTGGGGCTGAAATGTCTTTAATCTGGGGATATTAGGAGCCTTAGATGGACCAAAGAGGCTGGAATGGTGGGACCTGCCTATCATAACAAGTGAACAAGCACCAGAAACAGTCCATTTTCACAGCTGGGATACAAGCAGGGTTTGTCATTTTGTTTGTATTTCACTGCGGATGGTGTTCAGGGGCAATAGGGGTTAAGCTTTCTGCTGCTATTGCCACACACTCTATACTACTGCAGTACATATGGTATTATACCAGTTCTACTCACCCTTTCACCTCCCCTATAAGTGATCTAAATGGTAGCTCTTGTGAGTTGAACCATATAAGTGAGTGTGATGGAAAGACATGTAAATTGCACTGCATAGGATATGCAATTGGCTCAGTCTATAGCTAGCTAACAGTATGGTTCTGCTCAAATAGGTTTTCAAAGCGTCCATGTGTGACTTTGAGTCTAAATGGGTCATGCCATACAGGTACAATTCAATCACATATGAAATGAGTTTGCTGCAAGTAAACTTTAGAAATGATTTTCTTTGTCAAGTCTAATGTGCGAAGTTCAGTGGGTATTTGTGTGGTTGTGGGGCTTGGAAAATTGCAAGGGCTGTGTGGGAGGGGGCGCTAATTTAAGAGGCTTAATAATGACCCCCTACTATTCTCTGCAGGAACTGCCTTCATTCGCCCATCACATCACATGCATGGCATGACATGGAAAGAGGAGATGCATGTCATTTTTGACACAGCTTGGCACTTACTGGCTGCAGGGGAAACTTGATTCTCTAGCTACAATACCTGACTCTTTTGCAGAAGAAGAAAGGAAAAAGCAGTGAATCACTGATTTGTTTTTTTATCTTCCTCTTGTCTTCCTAGATTGAAATAAACAACACAGTCTTACAAGCTTCCCTTCATACATAAGAACCCAGTGCTGAATACTGAAAGCAGACAATGTAAAACTTAGCTTTTTTTTTACTGCAGATATGAAAAAAAAATGGATGAAATGTACAGCTGCATTGGATTAATTAATTTCTTTGTAAAATTAAAGCATCTTTATGTTTTTGCCATGCCTTTTACAAAAGAGCTATTGTGGGATTTAAAGTAAATGTAGATAAAGCAAATTTCTCCAAAAAGGCAACAGGGGAATGTATTGTTACTGGATGTGCTTCTCTCTATAGAAATCACAGCACAAACTGATAAACCTATAAACAGACATTAGGAGTATTCTAGGTTTGTATAAACACTCGAAATCTTCCATGCCGTTTAGACTTCACAGATTAACTGATCCTATATATGGGTGACAACTCAGCATCAGAGCAGTTAGAGAATATGAAAGGTGAGCTGAGAGGCCAAGGTGCACACAATGTTTAGGTAAATATCTAGGGATTTCTAGAGCTCAGAAATCCAATTGTGTGACCTTTTTTTTTTCCCCGGCTAACAAGAATGTATCGCTGCTATTAAAAGGCTGCATTGAGCTTCCAGGGAAAAAATAGTATTCAGCACCCAAACACGTCAGACACCATGAATGAACTGCACATGGAGATATAACGACACTGACAGGCATTAAAATGGTGAGGTGCATGACATAAACATAAGCTTCAGGCATGAAGAACATACAAAACCAAACTCACTGATACCAACTTTGATATTCTAGTATAGTCTGCATTTTTTTATTATTTATATTGGTTCTCTTAAACACTTAAACACAAAATTTTAAATGTCTTGAAAATGTACTCTTTCAGCTTATCATTATTATTTCACTTGAAATCTGCTCTCTGATTCCATAACATGAGTTATTAGCTCAGGCTTAAATATGGTTGGTTCATTTTTTTTTTCCAGAAAAGACCAAAAACCCTGGGGTTCATTGAAAAAAAAAGAGGGCCCCTTTGCATTGCCCCTTGATGCAACAGTCACTATAATGCAAGTGGCATGGTGTGTCCGCTGTTAAACGATTCACATGAGAATCTCTCCCTCCTTCTTCCCTCCATTTATCTCAGTTCTATAGTCTTCCTGTCTTTGACCCATGTAGAATCTAGCTTCCCATTTGGGCTTCCATGCGTCTAGTCATTTACATTTCAGCACATTTAAACCCTTCCAAATCAGATCCAAAACCGTGTCATCACACTGACTGTCAGGAGAAGCACGTCCCTTAATTTAACTTAAATTTTCATGTTTTTTTCATCATTTTTTTCCGTTTCAGTTTGGTAGGAGGCTTTCTCAGAGGAAACCGTTCTGAATGACTGTGGGCTCAAAGTGTAAACGTAAACCACAGTGGAATACTCCAAAGTTATTAGTTACATTCTCTGAAAATCACTTCCTTCATCATAAATTTATAACTGCTGAATTGTAACCAATAGCTTTCATAGTCTGCCACCTAAAAAGGACCCAATGCGCCAATTCCAGGTGAATTTTTGATATTTCATTATGAAATGAGCCAACTGTCTCATTTCTATCTCCCCAAATTCATGTTGCAAGAATTATTGCAGCCCTCCCCATCCCTCCATTTCCGCAGGTCTTGTCTCATCTTCTTGTAACCAACCCAGGCTCATCTGATTATCACCTGATATGTTTCTGTCTTTATGTATTTCACATTCAATACCAATGATGAATTGAAACTCTGACAGTTAAATGACTCTGTTAGGTTCTTCTTACAGCCTTGTAATTAGTTAGATAGTATTTCCTGATATTATTCTTTTCTTATATGGTTATTGTTCGTGGCATTGTTGTTAATACACCTAGAGTGGTTGGTCAATTCATTTAAGTTGATAAATTACATTAATACCTTGTATATTTGATAACAAATTTTCTCTATAAGAAAGTTGTTCCTGCAGGTATTGTTATCAAGTTGGTGCAATTTTACAACTTAAAAAAATATTTCCATAGTTTCTAGATAAATAATAAATCCTTGGTGTATCAATGAACAATATCTGTATGTATTCTTAATTTTCTTAATTTTTACATGAAATAAACTGGGGTTTATAATGTGAACCTTGGAAAACTATAATTGTAATTTGAATTGATGGGGAATTGGTTGCTTCTGTGGAAGAGTATGTAATTATATCCAAGTTAGGATCAAACTAAACTACACACTTGTTAGCTGAATTGATAGTTAACAACATTTTAGCTGTAGTTTCTCTAAATTTACCTACTTACACACTTATTACCAGTAGTACTTACCCCAAAATATATTACAATATAATATATATTACCAGGCAAAAACTACAGAAAAAGACAGGGTCACCCATAGTTAAAAATTTGGTTGAATCTCAGAAAGCAAATAAAACCTTAAAATTGCGCATATTTTGTTCCGCTAAAGACTTTGAGTTAATACTTCTAGCAGGTCTCACCCAAACAACAAAAAAATAAATTCCTAAAAACTACCAAAAAGAGATGAGTGCTTGCAGAACATTAGCACACCTACTGAGGCAGTATAAACACCTCCAGTTAGGAGTGTGATTACATGTTCATCTACCCACATTATATATGTGATACGTTGCCCATGTGGTCGTGCATACATAGGAATAACTATTAGAAAACTGAAATAGAAAATAAGTGAACATAAAAGTGCCGACTTCAGCCCACTTCAATGATATGAAACATGATGTAGTATCCCTACGATTTTGTGGTATTGAACCTAGGGCAGGAGATCATGATTTGTTATTAAGAAGAGGAGATGCTTTCTGGGTATTTACTGTAATGTTATAGTTCCCTCATGATTTAAATTTTTTGTAGGGAGCATATTGCTCGGTATGTTATTTGTAAAAGCTGCAATGTTTTTGGTGTTCTTTGAGTATTGTACATAATCAAGTAAATGAAATAATGGTATATACTAACACCAACTCTATACTTGTTGTGTTTATAGATTATGTGTAGAACGTTAAGTGAATTCCCACGGTCCATTTTTTGATGTGTGTGGATGTAATTGACAATAAATTAAAGTTTTTGTTCTGTGTTTCAGAGACCTTATGGATGTTTTATCACTAAACTGATGTTTCTATTGGTCTCATTATCTGATTATTAGTAAACACATGTGGTCACCAGTTAGTATTCTCTTATTGGATGATTAAATTCTACCTGGTGTGAACATATATATAATTGTGTGTGAGCGATTATATGAACGTTGTTTTGAACCTGATGAAGGTCAGTTGGACCAAAACTTTGTGATTCAATAAAATAGTGGTAAGCAAGACAGTGTGCGGAGGTTATAATTTATTTTTAAAACTTTTTTTTCCCCCCTCCTACACACCTGACGTCATTCAGGTATGCAGAGATTTTGAACCAGTTCACAGTATAAATACCTAGAAAATATGCAGGGCAAGATAGTGGCATACCTCATGGACTTTCAACTGTGAGATTCAGGTTTGTGTCCCACGTAGGAACAATGTTTTTAAATGTTGTTCACTTTTTAAACAGTTTATTGGATTGTTTCTTTCTTTTTCAGTCTGCTTGTTTAGATTTACCAAAACTATTTTCTTAGGTTTCAGAAAAGATAGTGATTTCGCTTAAAATAGATTCATATCATAACCTTAACCACATGCTAAAACACAAACATGTTTCTCTCACAACTTCTGCAGTCGTAAGCCGTTCCCGAGTTTGTAGACTTTAGATTGACATATACTCGCATGAACTGAAGAGGACGCCCACTTAAACAGTTTTTGATGAGGCTGGGTTTTGTTCTGAAGCTGGGCTGGATGCTACTCAGGCATCATGAGATTTTTGTGTTTTACAGAGACTTCACAGAACAGTAACATGACACAGTTGACATTTTCTTTTTTTTTAATCTAGCCAAGGCTGCGCAACAGAGGTGGATTTTGTTTTTTTCTAAAAAAAGGCACCTAATTTTGCATTATGTTAACATGAAAACACCAAAATTCATCTCAACTGTCTATTCTCTTAAGCCAACTTGTAATGTATACACCTAGATAAAGGATGACTAAAGAGTCCATGCTTGCAAATCATTGAGTATGGTTTGTTCAGTGTTCTTATGTTCCAAATTTAAGGTTGCATGACACTACTCTGAAATTTTTTCCTTTAAGCACTTGCCAGAACTTTGCAATTAACATGTCCTTTACAAACATACACACACAAACGCAAACACACACACACAGTCACATTTTCCCCTTTGATGATATTCTGAAATCAGTTCTCTTTAATCACATGCGCCATGGTGTTCAGGTGTTGAAAAGCCCTTTTCCCTCCCATCTTCCTGAGGTTGTTGTTGTTGGAAAATAATTCACACTGGAATGCAAACCCTGAACTTTTTTGTAATCCAAAGGGGAAGCATGGCTTGTATTTTTTTTTTAAATCAGGAAGCTTATAGATAAACAATAATAATACATTTCAGCTAATGAAACCGACCACGATGTATGGAGAGCTTACCCATAAGCCAAGCGCCTCAGCCTTGTCACCATTTGTTTGGAACTGTTTGTTTTTAACTGTCTGCTATTGTTACTGTTTTTAATCCGAGAGGCAAAAAAAAAAAAAAAAAAATATTTGAATGCTCCATGGATTAAAGAAACTGTGATTTTCCACTTCAAACACATGCAGTGTATCGTGTGATAAAACGACTGCAGCTCAGAGTTTCATTGTCCCTTTTCTTCATGCGCCAAATGCTGTTTATTTAAACTGTACACTTTCTTTTTTGGTTTCCAAGAGCCTGGGTGTCTCTGTAAAGATAGCTTTTTTTATTTGGAGGTATTGTTTACCTTCTCAAAAGCTGGTCGGAATAATCCCAGAGCCCACCTGCTCAACCCAAACTGCTCCAAAAAAGAAAGAAAAAAAGGCCAGGAAGGTGTGTGTATGTGTGCATAAGTGTGTATAGCAATAATGCACAGTAAGTCTATCCTTAGCCATAACTGCAGGGCAAGAAAACAATGGGAAGGCTTTATTTGCGTCGCATTGATTCCTTATCTCATCATAGCCAGTCGTCTATCATCTATCTACCCGTAACTACCCATTAGCACCCTCTCTTTCTTTGTGGTTTCAGGAAGTCCGGTCAGATGGCTAAGGTAAGGGCCAACTTTGCTCTACAGGGAAATGCAACTCCAAGGACCAAGTGAAAGATGGACAAGAGGAACTGCGTTTGTGAGAGAATGGGGGAGAGAGAGAGAGAGAGAGAGAGAAAGTAAAAGAAAGCAAATCAAAAGACAGACGTACAGACGGGACCGTGTGAGTCTGAGAAAGTGAATCAGACTTCAGATGATTGTTTATGAGGCAGTGGTGTGAGCACATTCATACATATTGCTGAAATAATTAATCAGTCACTGGACATATGTCTAACAGAACAACATCTTTACAATGATGTGAACAGCTTGCACAAGTGGGGTTTTGTTTGAAAGCAAAAGTTGAGAGATATGTTTTATGTTTAGGCTATAAATCATCTGTGCTTTCAAAATGTAAACCTGGTATCACCTTAACAAGAGTTAGGAACCTAAAAGCAGATAACGAGTTGTTCAAAATAAATCAACTGCATCTTTCACTACATCGCTTTGAAAAGTCATTTAGATTTTTTAGGTAGCTATAGACCTTCCCTTGCACTGTCCAAGAACAGGTTGTATATGAATGTACTACGGGCTTGTTTCAGTTGCACAAGCAGTTAAGTATGTAAATTTACCCACTTAAAAAAAAACTGCAACATTCTGACAGTCAGGTCTGTGCCTCCATTCCCACCGACACCACCACCACCCTCTAGGGCTGGGGGCATTTTAATTGGCCCACTTCCGAAGTGTAATTTTTTTAATTGCTTGGAGACACTCTGCTCTCTTTAAAAGAATCAATGCAGATGTAATAATATCTGTAATTGTCTGCCACGCTCCAGGGACACCACAAAAGCCTTGGATCAATGGAGGAAAGCAGGGAAGCTGGTAGGGGTTAATTTTTCCCTTTCTGGAGGTAATGACAGGGAGGCAATGCTTGGCTCCTGGCATAGAGGCACAACTTGTGCTGTTCCTATTGTCTCTACAGCGCCTAATTGGGCCAAATGCAGTTAGTTCCCCTTGGCAGAGGCTGTCGAGGTGGTGATTAATGAAGCCTCCAGTCACGTAACCTGATAAAAAGAAAAGAACGGGATAGGAAAGGGAAAAAATATCAACCTGCTTTGTGTTCTTCATCCTTTTTCCTTTCTTGTGCTTTTTCACTGCCTTTGTCAGTTCTCCACAACTTCTTTCTCAAAGTAAACAGGTTAAGTAGTTTAAGTTTGGTGAGGTTTATTTTTCTTCAGGGAATGAAAGGGGGCATGCCCATTACTACACTGTGGCAGTAATTAAAAAAAAAAAAAAAAAGTAGAGAAACAGGGGGTTGGCTGAGCTTGAGTTCCAAGTCTCCTTGCATTATGTGCAATATCACACATTCTCTGTAAAAAAAAAATTTTTTTAAACTGTCTGGCCAAGGAGCCAGTATTTGGATTTTGCAGCAGTCTTTCCTGTACAGTCTCCAGAGATGTGTGTCAGGAATCCAGGATCAAGAGGTCACAGGTATTAGCCTCCCAGGATCGTCATGACCTTTGACTAATTACCTCATTAAGCTGCACTCCAATACTTTTCATGGTCTCTGTGGCCCAGCCTTGTTGCTTAGCGTAAAGAGAACAGAGTGGACACAGAACCCATCCAGAGTGACCTGATCGCAGCTTGTTGCCGCCTGGTAGGTTGGGGGTGGGAGGGAAATCAATCCTCTGTAAATATATTAGATGCAATTACATCCTGCTGGACTTTGCCTAACACATTTATGGAAGCATTAGGCAAAGTCTTCCTTTATCAACCCCCCAGGGCCATTACGACAATGACATGTAATTTTCACATGTAGGAACTGGTATTGGAAGGTATTGGAAAAAGAGCACAGAGGAGGAGTTTCAGGCCTTAAGTTTTGATTGCATTCAGAACAAAGCCATTTATTAGGTTGATGACACTTTGTGTTTGGTCCTATCCTGATAACAAGGCTTGATGCAATGATGCAGCCAGGCTTATGAAGAAACCTTGGATAAACAGTTACTAATATTACTTTTACCTTTATATACCTACAGTGTGAAATGCAATAAATGAGGTTCACACATGAATAAACCTATTCCTTTACTCACTGATTAATTTAGGCACACCTCCATATAAATACATCATCATCCACATAAATGAATTATTAATATGGCATTTCAGTTTCTCTCAAAGAGAAGTCTGATATACTCATTTTTCATGTGATAATCAGCAGTAGTTGCTGAATTATTTTGGGGGATTTGATTAATGTTTGTATTTGTGTATGTTCATTTTGTCTGGAATTACGTAGGCACCTTAATTCCTCTGTGAAAAAATACCCAATTACCATAAAACGTATGAATGATAATTGTGGAACAATGTAATGTCAATAGCCTTCTGATTAATCCCTCTGAACACAGCCAAATGGCTGGCACAGTAACTCGGTAAGTGATAAGCAATTTAATTTGTTCCTAATTACTAAGAGACCCATTTTGCCACTGTCATGATGAGATTTCTAAACCTCTTTAACCAGCCAAGCCTTATACATTTATAAAAGCATCTTTCTTTTTTTCTCTTTCCTTTTTGGAAGGTATTCAAGTCTAATTACTCACAAGAGGGCATGTGTGCTTACAGTAGTACAAGTGGTGCTTGATAACAAAGTTTATCCCAAACAGCTAAGACTGAAAGTACATTCAGGTACTTTGGAGAAGAACAGCTGTCCTACTGGAAAACTGTATTTGTTTATGTATGTTAATGCCTGCATGCCATTGTGTCCAAATTATATGAGCATTTTTTTTTCACAGGGTTTCAGAGTCAATAGTTCATTTGTGATTATCCATGAAATAGCTTTGAGCCTACATGCCATAGGTTTTTAAAACAGCCTTTTTCCCCACCTTTCTCTTTCTTTTAGCAATGAGCTGGGGAACTGGGGTCTGTTTAGATGGGCTCAAATGCAGCATCACATAGTTTTACCTCAGGGCTTCCTCGCTGTCACCCAACAGCACCCTCAAGACCACTATTCTCCTTTTTATCCCAGACCTGAATTCTTCATTTGGTCACACTGTTTGCTTCTGAATAGTCACCTCTGAGGAGATTAACCCTTTCATTAAAAATGCCTGACTAGGGTCAACCTTCTGCCTGGCTCTGCAGTCCCAGTGCCTTGCTTTGATCTATCAGCTATGGTGAAATTATTAGCAAACTTTAAGCCATGCCATGTGATTTGTTTTTGTAAATTTGTAGAAATTATTCATAATCCTATTATGTGGCCAAGGGGTAAACCTGCATAAAAAATATAAACCCTTTGTCAAGGGGAAGGCAGTAGGAACAAATGTTGAATGAGGGCAAACTGGAGTTATGGGAAAGCAGAAGGTTTGCGATGCAGTCCTAATCTGCCACACCAGGTCTTATACCTTAAAAAAAAACTGCCTCTGTAACCACAGATGCCACTCACCTAAAACAGAAGAAGTAAGTTTAATTTATCAATTTCCCAACTCTCTTTCCAGAAACAGAATAATTGTGAAGGTACAAACCTCAGTCCCAACAGCGTGTATTATCATGAGAGTAATGTATTGCGCATAACCAGGGGAAGAGAAGAAATCACAATTTTTACACCGCCCATCTCCCTTTCAGGGGCCAATACTTTGCAGAACAAAAGTCAATGTCTCAGCCTAAATCTTGTCTGACAACGCGTAGCAGCCAGTGCTATTTTGGGCTCTTTGTGGTGCCAATCTCCTATCTCTCCTGTGACATTTTTTCAAAGAAAGAGTAGATTTCCTAGAGACTCTGCCCTTTGCAACTTCCACAGTGTATTCTTGCCCATAGAGTAAGGACCCTCCTCCTCACTCTTATGCGGCTGCTCTCTGCAGTGACCTGAGAAAGGGAAAATTAAGACAGCGTATCAGGCTAAGAGCCCTATCTTTAGCTGGTGGAGTGAAAAGACACTATACAGATGCTTAATTCTCAGTTACACATTTGGAATGAAAGGTACTAAACCTGGGAAAATTTTGTCAATGAACTATGCTGAAAACAAGAACAAAACAAAATATTTAAATCTCTAAATAACATCTGATAGGAAATTGTTCTTACTGCTGCTCAAATCAAACCTTGCAGGAACATTTCCTGACTTGCAATACCTTCAATTTATAATTGTCTGAAAAGTTATTCAGAAACCCCACACTTTAATCATCCTGTTTTCTGTTCAGCAATAATTTACTGCTTATACAAAAACTTGCTTCATGCTTTTAATGTCCCCATTTTAGATAGACTGGCTAACTGGCAGGCCACCAACTTCACATTAATTTGCTGCAGTGTCTGAGTGTACAGGTCTTATCTGGGCCTGCTTTTATTCAGGGTGAAGAGCTGAGTCGTTCTAAATAACACAGGTCTAATTGGCTATGTTTTGCAGTTAATTTCCATAAAGAGTCTAGGAGACTGTCACCTCAGCTTGGGAGCACAAGGTGCTGGAGTTGGAGCCATGTACCTCAGCCAGCCGTTAATCAGGAAACACACTTTCGGCTGCTTAGCAAAGGGCAGAGGTCAAGGAGGAGGGGCTAACACCATATCTGCACCAGAGCGCTATAATTGTAGGAGTGTAAATTGCTGCAGAATAATGCCCCATCTCTGAAATTCAGCGAAAATACATGGCAGTGCTCTGACCAGAGGGTATAATGAAGAACCAAGTGTCTCTTTGTGTAAGCAGAAAAGTAAGACTTGATAAACTCATTTGGCATGCGTTTGCTATAAACCAAAAGTAAATGTAGAACTTCATTCCCCTTCTACATACAAATAATTGATATACCATGTCCAATAACGATATATCCAAAAATGCTGTCATGCAAAATCTAAATTGAATCATGAATCTTTTCTACAAGGGTGTTGGCTCCAAGTCCTGTAAGTTTTGATTTTAACCTGTGAAAATATCGGCGTCGGTGAGAACATCCACTTTGCTTTGGTCTTCTGTTTCTGCTGAACTCTAGCATTGGTTGGGGGCGGACTCTTCCTCCTAATGTGGCATGCTTGATCCCACAGCTGCGATTTTTCGGCTGCCACTTAGAATCCAGTGGCTCTAGGGCCTTGAATAGAGGTCTACACAGAGTTAGACCCTCTCATTTTATGGTTGCTTGCCTGTGGTCATCACTACTCTAGTTCACAAAAGGGGGCAACTTTGAACATAAGTTCCACTCTTCATGTATGTTACATACATTTATGGATATATACAGATGTATATGCCTTATGCTTTATAATAGGCTCTGCAATGTTTACTGTAAGTAAGCAAGAAAGTTAGCATTAAAGGGTAGCTAAGAATAAATGCAAGATTTCATACATGATAAACTTTTAACATAAAAACTTTACCTGACACGTCAGATGTAATCAGCATTTTCAGAATACACAAAGACATGTAAATACTCCACCAAAGCATAACCAGGTCCTAGGGGTACACTCTCAACTTCATAGCACCACTAAAAACATGAAAACCCACAATATGAGAGCCACTTCCCCCAAAACAGGGTGCAGCCTAACTAAACTGGCCTTATTTATTCAGTTTAAGGCGACTGTAATGGGTCCATGGAACACACTAACCCCCAGTGGTACACTTAAGTGGCTCACAAAAAGATGCAGAGGATGATGCTGCCAAGAGTGGCTTTATAGGGACAATTTAACATAATGGTCAAATAAATACTGGTGTAAAAAAACACCTGTGAACACTGGTGGCAGGTTGATGCCATTACTATATTTTTTGCGTGACAGTTCAGCAGTGTACAACAGATTTCATTCCATTTTGTCAAAGTACATGGGTGCATTTTGGTTTTATACGCTGTGCATCATAAATGCACCGCAACTCACTGAATGTGGCAAGGAAAGCATGCAAAAGCAATGCAGTTATCAAGGAAAATGATTGAAACGCCTTGGTCTTAATAGCTCCCATTTACACACACTAATCAGACTTCCACTGAATTTTCAGCAAAGTCTCAATTTGATGTGTAAATGTGACAAAATGAGATCATGCTGCTGCATTGTTCTCTGTTGGTTCAAAGTTTAAGTCACACCCCGTTCTGCGATGTCAGAGCTATCACAAAAACACCAAAGTCCTAGTTTAAATTACAAGGTGAAAGGTATGTAGCAGTGGAAAGAAGCAATTATGGTAACTGTCAAAGGACATAAACTTGGCACTGTGCTGAATGTGATTCAATGTGAATTTAACCCTTTATGAACTTTCCCATATTTTTCAGAAAATTCTGATCAATGCAACATTTCAGAACAATGTAAATAAATACATATATTTTTTTTAAAAGTTAAATATGATTTTGACATTTCCTTTAATGGTTAACTGCCATATATTTGCAGGAAAAAAAAAACAGACTGGGCTATAGTATACTGGTTAACACACAAACAATGGTCAGTGGCACAGGCTCTGATTACTCAGGTTTTTGGCACTCAGTTTAGTCTCAGGGGGGTCAGAGTGATGACTGGGCATCTACAAGGTGTCAAAGTTGGACAGCACTGTCAACTAAAGAAATGAAATCAATACAAAACCCAAATGGCAATAACAGCTGTGACGTTAAAAAATTCCTAATCAATTAGTTGATTACTTCTTTTTAAATTAAAAATATGATGAATCCACCAATTCAAGCTTCTCACATGAATATGTGCAGATTGTTTGTTCTTATGTATGGATTTCCCTAACTCTTAGTTAATGTTACTTGAACTCTGGAGACATATGCCACTGCATTCTGATATTTACTGATGGATTCATTAACAAGAATATAATTGGTATGCTGATCGATTATGATAAAAATGTTGGTTTCAGCCCTAGAGAGGTAAAAGAGAAATTTTAAAATATATCTTGTTTGAGGAGGCAATAATGCAAAAAATGGCTTGCTCACAACCAAACATCCTTAATAACAGCTTATGGAATATGAATGAAACATCACCTTTAAAGCACCTTATTAGAAACCATAAAGGTATGCACTGTTGGTCTTTTAGACAAACACTGTTTTTCTTTCTATCTACTACCCTATAATAAAACATTACATAACCTGACTTTCAGACAGTAGACTTTATGAGTCAGAAGTCAGCTACACAAAGATGCCACATAACCAGGCCCTATTCTTTCCTACTCATCCTGCACTACTGCTGCTTGTCATGCTTTTCCCTCTACAAGAGAGATGACCCCTGCCTCACCCCTGGCACAGGGTGTGAGCTAGATGTCCCAGTCAGACCTGTCCTGCTGAATACCTTATGACAGGTTGTTTGTGAAGCTCTTGTGGTCTGTTTGTTCCCACTCCCCACCCTGTCCTTGTTGACAGTGTCCCCATTGTGAGGGGCCCTGCTTAGCTTTGCCGGAGCCTCACTGGAGAAGGTGTTGGTCCAGAGAGAGCTCACAAACCATCTCTGCTCATTCTATAGGAGCATCTGTTGCGTACCTGCCCATTATTTAACTTTAAGTGCTCACTGATCTGCATCTGGTGACTCTGGTTTAATGTGTAATATTGCATTTATTTATTACATTTATGCTGCTGATGTTAATGTGTGAGAAAAGCTACAGTGAGATAGAACAACTGTAGAATTACTATAAAATTCATATTTAAAAAGAGAAATATTTTAGACGTGTGATGATTGTGCAAGAGTGATAAGCATCAGTCAAGCTTTACCACTTACTTAGGATCAACTCAATACATTGTAAATCTGTGTTTAATGCATTTTAAGTGAAATGTTTATCTGCTATATAATTAATTATGAATTAAATACAGGAAATTGTATTTCTACATTTTTCTATAATTTGGAACATATGACATATTATATTAAATTGTACAAAACACATTGTGTAGTATTGCTTTAGTATTTCACTATTTTCTAAATCACAAACCAAACTTATATGTAATTAATTGAAATTTATAGGCTGTGTACAAAAACAAGATCTCAGTGGACTTCAGTATTTTAACAGTATTTTTTATGGTTCTCTCTTACAAACACATGAAATCAATGATTTTTTGGGGGGGTAACACATTAAATAAAAATTCAGTACAATCAAATCCAGCCTCACGTCTAGTCATCTACCTAATCCCCTCCTCACCAATCTTCTGTTCCCCTGTTCCTAACATCAGCGGGGAGCGTGGCTAATTTACGAGCGTGGGCAATGCCAACATACTCTCTGAGGAGGGCCCGTTTTAACACCTTCAAATGCTGTAATGCATCCCAGCTGACCTTAATTATAAAAGCATGTGCCTCCCCTGTGCTTCCCCCGCCCACTTTCTCCCCCCCTGTATACAATCCACAAGGCCGGGGGTGTGAGCCAGTGTTCTTACCTGCAGAGAACAACACAGCAGCAGCTACCGTAGCAGCTCAATGTTAATAGTTGCATCCTGAGAGGAAATCAATAAAGCTATAAAGGGTGATATCACAGTGTCTGAGCCCCCACGCACACATTCCTCTCATCTTCCTCCCTCCCTTCCTTCCTCAGTGGAACCTGTTTATGAGGGGTTCTTGTGGTTGGTGGGAGCAACTGAAAGGTCAGTAGTATGAGGTTTTGATCCAGGGATGAGACACCCTCCTTGGGAGTGTGGGGTAAATGGTGGAGTGGGACCCCTGACTCATCTGGAGAAAAGTGGATCTTTTAAAGGGCTTATAGCTGCTGTGTGTTGTCAAGGTAGCAAAGCATTAGTGCTTGTAAAGGCCCATCGATGCCGCCTGGTTACGATCAGAGAAGAATCCCAGGAGGTAAAACGAGGCCTTGCTAAACTGCTGATGAACCGAGGGAGATATTAAAAGACTGACTCTCCCTCGTCTTCTGTCTGTACTGCAGATTTTTGCCCATAACATTGATATATGCACAGCACGGGGCTCTAGCATCATTGGACTGATAAACTGCTCATACAATAGATAATCTTTTATGTACCTCCCGTGCACAGCACAAATATTATGACTATTAGTACATTAATTAACTTGCTGGCCTGGGGGTCCTCTGCCCAGCCAAGGTTAAGAGCTTCTTTAATTAAAGATCAATACGGTTTTGCAGTATATTTCTACAGCACCAAAAGAGACATGAAGCTCTTTAATGTCTACATGTCCGAATGATGTAGAACTTCGCAAGATATGTATAGACAGAGAATCAGAGTGCAAAGTGTGACCATGTGTGAGTATAGAACAGTGAGCTGATGTGTCAAACAGCTGAGGTGATAGTGTGAATGACGTATTAACACCTTCTTATAGGACTGAGTTATGTTTTGTAACAATAATGGATATAGTAATTTTTCAGCAGGTCTGGGCTCAATCCAGAACAAACAAATCCATAAGGATCAACACTAATTAAAGCAGCAACATTATCCACGCAATCTTCCAGCCTTTGTTGATATTTCCATGTCTAACACCACTTATTAATACACCTGTGTACTGAGCAAAGCATGCAAGCGGCCACACTGAGGGTTGAGATCAAAGTCCAGAGAACTCTCTGCATGTACACCTGAGGATTTAGTCCTTGTTTGTAGAAGGAAAGATGGCAAGGCCCAAAGAGCACACGTTTTTGAGCTCAATGCTCCAAAGTTCCCCTTAGATCACGGAGATCCACACCACACCAAAGGGAGGTAAAAGTTAACACCCTGACCCTAGACCCAAACCAAGAACCAACGTGCCTCCATCCACAAGCTCCTTGAAAACATGGACCTTTTAACTTTTAGACTTCTCACTTATCTGACACCAAACTAGCCCATCCACATTTACAAAAGCCTGTAGCAACATATTATCACATGTCGAGTATTATAGCCAAGAACTCTGGGTTGTAAGTGAAATGACTCTTACACATTCATCGTCTCACACATACACTGCTAGACTATAACAACTCCACTGGCAATGTGATGGATAAGTCAGCCTCACTTATCAATGCTTAACCCACCTGGGTCTCTCTGGGCCTGTTGGCCAGTCTCTTTTCAAACCCAGCTTCCTTTTCCTCCCACCACCGCCCACACCCCTTTGCCACACAAGACTAAGACAGGTTAAACAGTTAAACACCAGCAAATCCAGCACTGCCCTGTGGGAAATTTGCTTCTAATCCCTAACTTATAGGCACAGAATCAAAGCCAAAAAGCCTGAGCAACAAATCTGATCCTCCCTCTAACAATCTTGGGCCTCTTGGGAGGGCAGGGAGAAGCTCCACAGACTGGGCTGAGATGGATAAATACCTAAATGATGAGACAGTCTGGGGACAGGGGAGTAGTGTCTGGCTATGGCCGTTCACCTCCAATTTGGCATCCGCACAATGAAAGGCAATTGGGCGGCAGCCCCCACACAGCAGCCAGTCCTTATTATTATATGTTGAAGTGTGGCTTGGGCAATGATTAATGACAGTGTCAGGGCGAAAACAAAGCACAGCGCAAGTTATCTCCAATCCACCTGCTCCAGTGGCCCGATTGTAAGAGAATGGAAAAGAGTGTGAGAAGAGGCTTGATAATGGGGAAGAAAGGGGAAGAGAATGGAAGGGAATAAGAAGAGGAGGAGGAAAAAGATGGGAGAGGGTGGACTGGAGGGTATAGCGAAGGAGAGTGGAGACTTACTGACCACAGCAAGGTGAGAATAACTTCAAAGGACATACCAAAAACATATACTGTACATATGAACAGGAATTTTGTAAGACAAATGACAAAGGCTGTACACTGCATATTACATATTCCATGTTACATTCAAGATCAAAATAATTCCTAACACCATGCAAGGATTTATTCTTGCCAACATGCAGGTAGTTTCCTTGTGAGGTGTGAACATGTAGCTTGTGGCTCGCCATGGTGATTGATTTGACAGACAGAGTGGACTTTCATGCGTCTGTGTTTGTTACATCCAGGCCCACTGTCCCCTGCTGTATTGGTGTTGACATTTATGAGACATGTCGGAGGGGGCCTGCTAGACCTCACTAATGAGAGAGCTGAGGCTGACAGTGAGTAGCACAGCCTGACACTGCCATCCAGAGGACACACTAGGTAGAGCTGCTATGGTACAATGGTCAGTCAGTTACCATGTTTACAGTTGTTCGACTTCTGTGATTCTTTGACAGTGCACAATACCAGATTGCACTGTCTTTCAGATAATCAGAGAAATTGCATTGAAACTACAAATGGCTGCTGATTCCTTCTTTACAACTGACCAGTGAAAAAGTATGAGGACTCCCAGAACTGTGTATATTTATAAGTGTGAGCTGCCTTAATTGTGATCAGTGAGTTTATGCTCCTGTGAACCTGACTGCCAACCAGGCTATAAAGTTATCCAGGATAATGTAAGTGTTACGAGATTTCTTCAGTGTTTGAGACTGTGGACTGTTAAAAAGCATTTACTTACAGTAACATCAGGAAGGGTCATCATTCAAGTAATGTCATTTTCCTTTCACCTGCCTCTCCTCTGCTTCACTCCACTTCCCAAACACACAGTGAAACAAACACATGCAAACATGGTGGCACAGAGAGCAGATGAGAGGAGAGAGAAACTTGTGCAACTCTATGTTACAGTTTGGTCCAATTTAACTGTGAAGAAAATGTAGGAAAGCCCACTTGAAGAGCTAAACAGAGAGTTCCTCGACTGCCAGATAGTTATTTTTATCAGTTTGAGCCAAAACCTTGCTTGCTCACTTATTAAAGCAGAAAGAAAGACCAAGATAAGTAACCTGATCACATACTGACAGCCCACACTTAACCAAAGGGATAGAATAATACCGGGTGCCATTTATTTTAATCAGAGAATCATGTGAGAAACAGTTACTTTTTTGATATGTTAAGCCACATCAATGACAATGCCTCAATGAAAAATGACAACACAAAAATTAATCCATGAAGTTGCCAAGTATACCTTTAAACTTGGAGTGTAACAATTGTCCAAAACACAGTTCAGTTCATAGCTGTTTTTTTTTTTTTTAGTGGTGATGAATACCAATAAACGGAAGAAAATGTTTTAGCCACATGCCTGAACACTTGATCATGAATGGATCATGAACAATGAAAGGATCTTTAAACACTACAGCTTTTGCCAGACTTGCATGCTCTAACTAGGCATTAACAGGAAAATGACGCTGCGATACAATATTATAGATGTTTGAATCACTGTTTTGATCTCAGTTTTTATTACACCCCTACTTTAACCATTAGTACCAACCAATAACTGCCAACTCAACTAAGAATTAGCTATGTAGGAAATAAGCATTTCAGTCCCTACTTTCTGGGCACTGGG
>VUQS01077102.1:36159-48962 GCA_015108495.1 Heterochromis multidens
AAAAAACACCCACCCCCCAAAAAAAAAAAAAAAACAAGAAATGAACTCTCATTTTGACCCATGTGAGGACCTAGAGACTCTCTCCATTAAAACCAGGAAATGAAAGCGCACCACCCCTGGCTCCACTAATATATGTCTGCACTTTCCAAAGAACCCCTTGCTATATTATATACTCTTGCCATCCTCAGTGTGATATCTTCCCTAGAGTGGTGCAACAAAAATGTTTAATGTAACATATGCCAGATAAAATGGCTTTATTTACATGCAGGCTACTTCATCATTAGTACAACCTCAGATTTGTTATTCAGCAGCAAGAAAACTGTGGCTTCAAACCCTTTCTACAGTGGGCAGCTTGACCACATGACAATCTTTTGAGCCAGAATCACACTCCACAATCTGAATTGCCCCCACAAATTTAGCTGAGCTCGTGATCATATAATTGTTTGTGCATCTGGCTGCCAGGATACAAAGCTTGTCTGGCCCTAACTTACAAATCCCTGTCTACAGCTTTTGCTCTGGTTTTTGTCCTCAAAGTTCAGAAGCAGTGTTTCATATCTCAGCCAGTTTGATGTTTACGTTTCCACACTCTAGGAGTAGCTTCATAATCAGTACTGACTGCTACAGAGCTCTATCAGAGGGCACCAAATGGTGTTTAACTTCGTTACTCAGGAGATAGCGGTGGTAGTTCCTCAAATTAAAACACCCAGGAAAGGAACTTGCCTCCTCTCAAGCTGCAACATTAAAAGAGAAACATAATAACTCTGACAACTAACTGCCAGACGTTAGCAGATTACTCCTTTCTAATGTGCAGTCCTAATTAACCCCACATACTGCAACAATGATACCAAGTGATACCCTTACCAAGAATGGCAGCACAAAAATGCACTAAACATCAAACAAAATTAGTTATCAAAGTTATAAATGATGGAAGCAACTGCAACAGATCACGTTTAACCAGGAAAATTTGCTCAAATATGGCACCGAAAACTTTGTCTCTGACTTTTGAATCGATAAAGGGATTCAGCTGAATGAAAAAGCACCGAAGACAGATCCCATTTCATTAACTCACACAACTGTGTTAGAGTTGTAACAGGTACTACGGACAGATGACAAATTAAAGTAAAAACTGTAACTCTTTACCCCTACACTGCTGGGATCTATCTATTTTCTGCTTAGAGGGAAGGGTCACAGCAAATCGCCAAAGTTGTTTCCCCGATGGGTTTTTGATGATTAGTTTCATCACCTTTTCCCACTGTCACCTTCTGTGACAACATGGACTTTATAGTATCAACATAACTGTGAATAACACACAAACAAGGGAGATCTACTTCCCTTCAAAGGATAAACTACATCACCCCCACAGATTATGCACCGACTACTTTGACCACAAGCCCCGTCTACACAGTGTTTCATTCAGTTTGTGTGAAATTACTTCAGACACCCCACTCGTTTCATTTTAGGGAATAAACTCCTTTTCCTTAATGTTTTGCCTTGCTGAATAAATCCAGGCTTACTGTAAACTTCCTCTGGCTTTATAGTGTTTCAGAACCAGTCTTAAACAAGTTGGGTGTCTGAACTAATTACAAACAGTAAATGTACAAAAACTACAATTTAGAAATAAGTTGTTACAAGTAAAAGTACTCAGAATTTTCCAGCTTGGCTGCTATATATGTGGTAGGTCTAATCACAAATGGCATATCCTTATTTTAGAGAAGAAAAAAAAGTTTGAATAAACGTGAAAATTGCTCTCTTTTTCTCTGATCCAGGTTGCTCAGCACTATAATTGACTAACAGCTCAAAACAACAGCATGTTTTTTGCTGCTAACTCTGAGAATGAATCACATCTCTATTTAGTCATTAACCTACATCACAGATCTGCGTAGTTAGGCCACACCAGTGCCTCATTTTCATCCCTATTTGGAGCCAATAAATGCAAGTGTTATTTTTGCTAATATTTCATAAAGTAGGTTCCCTTACTTTACCAACAGAGTAAAGAAAAAGTAGAATGATGTTTTGAGTGGCGTTAATGTGATAATGTTAACAATATAAAAATAAAAAAATAAAATAAAGGGATATAAATTTAGGTCATAATACCCACCGCTACTTCGAAGATGGCAATCCCTCCATCCATAAGTCACAAGGGGCCACCAAATGGTTTGATTAATTGAAAAATTGCAGTCACCAAGACATTATTGTACACCTATGGATTTTGAACGTGAATTCCTTCATTACACCATCTTTGAATGAGGACAAATTCAGGCACACAAATTTATGAACCTGGATCCCAGATAGAAGAGCTGCAAAACTGGAGGGGCAGAGCAAATAAACATTAGTCACTACCACTGGTGAATAACATCTTATTTACCAATAGGCCAATGGCAGTCAACAGTGCAAATATCAGCCAAACATTAGTGCATCTTTAGTTCCAGATACTTGGACTGCCATAGTCCCAGGGTCTTTGTGCTTTTGTTTAGTTGGAGTTTTTGGATTTTGTGATTATTTAGAGCTTTTCCTTTAGTTATTTTCATGGTTTTAGTTTTTATTTGTTATTGCTTGGTTAACCTTTGCTTTTTGTATTCTGTAGTATTCTGGTAGGGGTTGTCCTTACTACAGTTTTTGTGTAAGTTTCCAAGCCTTCCCCAGTATTTCCCTTAGTGTGGTTGTCTGGCCTCTGTTGGTTACTTCCTGTTTTATTTTGGTAGTTGTCTCCTGTGTTTTGTGTCTGGTTCTACTTCCCTCCTCTGTCTGATTGTCTGATTCAGTTCACTTGTGTCTCGCTCCCCAGCTGTTTCCACTTCCCCTGACTGCCCTCTGTGTCTGTGTATACTGTGTGTGTGTGTCTATATATATATATATATATATATATATATATATAGCTTCAGTCTTCCCTGTGTCTTTCATCTGTTGTCCTCCCTTGTTTCCACCATCTTGAAAGTAGGGTTTTTTGCTGCCACTGGAGTAAATATTTTTCGCTATCCATAAGTCTAAATTTTGGGTTATTATCTCAAAATTTAGACTTAACTGGAAAGTTATTTTCTCAATTTTGATTTATTTTCTCAGAAGTTTGAGTTAGTAAGTCAAAATTTTTGACTTATACATGGCAAAACATGTTTTTTTCAGTGGCGGAAACAAGTTTCCATACCTCTAATGTGTTCTCCTGGCCTGCTGCTAAGTTTTTTGGATTCTGTTAACATCTATCAGTTTGGATTTTTAACTAGAGTCTGTTTTGTCTTGACTTTCCACCAACTCAATAAAGGTATGCTTTCAGTTTATTCAGTCAGTTTCATGAGTCCTCATTTGGGTCCACTACCTGTGGTTTATGGCATGTGGAATCAACTCTGAAGTGCACTTAAGCTGGTCTCAGCCATATAGTGGCCCAAAATCTTACTTAGGCATTATGTTTCTGTTTTTCCTTCTTTACTTTGTGTCTACACTCAGGCTGCACCGGCTCTGATGAGAAGAATTCACAACAGCGCTTCTTTCAGTGCATCGGTATTCATGTACTTATTTCTATTATTAATAATTTACACCTCCAAGATGTGAATTGTGTCCAGCAAGTGTCATCCTAATTATTTTTTATAAAGTCTCACTTTTGTTTAATCCAAGTGAAGTAGGAAGGTTTGGACAGAGCTGTTATTTAATTTTTAAAAAGCAGGTCAATCCAAAAATTAAGAATTAAATTGGCAGATTGCCCATGCCTAGACCTTTAAACAAGAAAAAAACAAGTTGAGACAGAACTGTCTGATTTTAAGGGCCTTACATTCACTACCGTTTTACTTCTAGTAAATACAGTTTTAGCAGACAAATACATATGACACTCAAAAAGGTCCCCAGATTTACAAATTGTGGTAAAATACAATTCACTCAATACGCATTTTATCATACAGTCTTGGGATGCTAGTTATGAACATGTGTAACACCTACTGTATAAAAGACTGTTGACTTTTCTGACCTTTTAAGCATTGGGATTTGTTCAGAGGCCTTGACCAGTTGTAAAGTACAACAACTACAAGGCTGAAGTAGGCAGCCCTTATAAAAAAAAAAAAAGCTAGACATCTCTAAACATCAAGAAAACTCACATTTCTTTGTAAACAACCTGTCAATCATTTCCATTAAAAATGTTTTGTCATTTTTTTTTAACACTTGTTTTGAGACTCCACCAACTGTATGCTTTATTTGACAGTTCCAATCATGTAAGATTGCATCTTTCAGCTGTAGATGTGGCAAGGGTGTCTTCCCTGTGTAGTTTTCCCATAGCAATGTAATCTGCGGAGGAAACAGTAGTGTTTTTAATGAGAAGCCATGGTCTCCTCTTCTCTGTAACAGCTCTTGTCTGTCTGTAGCACAGTGCAGCACAGCACAGCACAGCATGCTCCATTGAAATGTGGTCTGTCTATGTGGGATTGCAAGGGCCCCTTTGATGTACTGAGTTGCGGCTGTTTCCTTTGTGTGTAACAACACTAAAAATCAAACCTAAAACCAAAACACCCATAAGAATACCTAAAAGGGGTACAATATAAAGAGTCATATGTATATGATGCTTTACACATCTCTCCTTTGTTTCATCCCCTCCCTTCTGCCATGATTATGCATGTCTTCTGTGAAGAGCTGCAGTGCGTCTGGAGAGCCCCCTGAATGGAAACTGTGAGGTACAGAGAGGCACATTAAAATCCTCTAACGCTCTCAAACGAACAACCTAGGGACAAAACATGAATTCCATGCGGTTTCTCTCCTTGTAGTGCTGTAGCTCAGACAACCTCACATTTAGTACTGGCTGCTATCTCAGACAGTGGGTCCAGTGGGATGTGTAGCTATGTGTTTATCAGAGAATGAACTTCCTCTTTTAATGTGGCATAACCCTTCCTCCACCCCACCCCACCCCCATTATCTCCTCCCCCATTTTCCTTATTCCTTCCTCTCCCTCCTCCCTTTCACCCCGCTTAGACTGTAGTTGAAGGTGAAGCACCAGAGTTCAGAGAGCAAGAAGAGCAACCGTCGCCTGAATCACACAGAGCTTTGCTCTTTGGGAGCTGAGGGGTTTTGCCCCTGTGTAGATGCTGTGGCACACTTACAGGAGTGACAATGTAGGATGCTTGAATATAGTTTATATTACTGTGGCCTATATAACATATGTGCTTGACAACTAAAACAGAAAAAAAAATGAATGAGGGTATCGTATCACAGCTTTAATCTTCTAAACCTTTCATAATGAGATATGAACATTTGTGGATATGGATGCTCTTTTACATGTACTTCAAATATAAAAACACAACGGTGACCTTATGATGGGGGAAAAAAATAGCTAAGAATAAAGAGCACAAAAAGAGCAGCTAGTTTTCTTCACTACCATATACATAAAAGGCATGCTTGTGACTTTGTGCAGTCACCAATTTGGGGTGCACACGTGTCTACATATTCAGACTAAATTAATACAGTTTTTTAGTTAGTGAGTCATATCTTATTTATATAGCACATATATCACAGTGGAACTAATTCAAAGGTCTCCACATAGAAGAATAGTAAAAGAGAAATGACGTATAAAAGATTTGAGGACCAATACTCTAATAAAATACATTAAAAAAAAAATGAAGAATCATGTGGAAAAATAACAATTAAAACAGCTAAAAACAATAATGTACATGTATTTTAGAACAGGATTTCCCTCCTTCCACTCTGAATGGCAATGCTGTGTATCATTTGTTTGAAACAACATAATCTATATTGGTGTGGTTCAACAGTTTTTAATTGAAATGATTAACATTTTCTGCCAAACAAAGAAATTTGATTGAAGTCAATAACAAATAGCTCAAATACTCTACACTAATGTTAAAACCTCATTTAAATGGATGGCCATTGCACGGTTATCATTTTAACATAATTTCCACTGGACGATCTGGCTTGTTTAACTGGACTTAACTCGCTTTAGGCATTAGGTAATTTTACTTACTTCAATTTAGGTGGGCCTGATCACCCCTGAAGCTCTGAGTGAAACTGCTGTGGAGGATATTTAGGAGACAGTGTTCTTGGTATGTGTCTTTGTGGGACAGCAGCTCCTCTTGCTTGTAGCTCGGCTTTTTAAAAAATGTCGCATTTGATGTGCTGTGTCCCACATCTCAGGTCACACATCAGTGGTCTGCAGTGTTTTTTAGTGTTTTACATTTACAATCACACAATTTTATGAGTTCCCGGATTCTGTGTAAATGTATCTGCTATATAGTGCACTCTATGGCATGATGCACTGTTCTGTTTTATTTTTATACAAAAGTACTTAGTGATGTTGCAAAATGATGTAAGCATTTAAAATCTGAATTTACTGCTCAGTATTGAGTACTTTTATGACTGTCCTTTATACTGCATAGGCAGCAGTGAATGGATGAAAAAGAAAGTCATTGCTTGTGTGCCCTCACTTTTTATGGCCTAATACATAAATCATATTAACTTCAGATTAACAAACTTTATATTTTAATCAAGACATAATAATACATTAATGTACAGTACAAAAATGCTTACGTTTCTAAAATTATCACTATGATAATACAAAATCCAACAAGGGTGCAGTTCTATTCAATTTAAATGGTGCTCTCTAGTGGAGATTTTGCATCACTGCTGCTAACTAGTCCACTAAACATGCAAGTTTTTTGTTATCCAACTTTTTAGAACCATTTGTTGCTATTTTGGTCATTGTAAATGGATGAAGCCATATTTGTTGCAATTAACAGTCAAATTCAGATGTTGTCACCTACTATTTCTGGGGTTTATTCCAGAAAGCAGGTTATAAGGAAGCTGGTTTAAGGAAAATTTTGGGCCTTCTTGGAAAATTGATTCACCCACTATACATTTTGCAGTGCTGTTTCAATTCTAAACTGGAAATATCAATTTTACTATAAAGTTGACAACAAAATTGTCATGAACCACACACAAATGTATTGTGTAGAACCTATACCCTATACTGACTGACTTACAATATCATGCATTGTGGTCTATCGGTTGTTGGAAGAAAACAAAAAGAATATCCATCAGATATGTTCCTAATCTTCTTAACTGTAGAGAACCCCTGCTGAACAAAGATGCTCCTTTTGTTTTAAAAAACAAATGGTTATTTTATTATATTTGACTGCTTTGTATGTATATCCTTAATTAACAATTAATATATGAAGATCTGTTAGCACATAGAGCTACAGTCACAACAAGCTTGTGTAAGCTGATATAGTACATCCAAAGTATGTTGTAAATTATATATATGAGCACAGGTTGTTGATTGAAAGCAAGTGTTGGGGAGAGATATGTGAATTACAAGATTTATAAATCCACAAAAAGAAACACTGTGTTGTCCATGGCATGACATGTTTGTTTGTTGCTTCCACTTGTCAGTTTATGGAGGGCCATTTAAAGGGTTCACAATTTAGAGAGCAATAGATAAAGAAAACTTTTATAATGTCTGCCATGTGTTTTGTATAGGACTATAATTAATATTATAATTTGTAAATCAGATATGTATTCACCCCCCCGCGACCCTGAATTGGATAAGCGGAAGAGAATGGATGGATGGATGGATGGATATGTATTCAATGCTGGGCCTTTGGTGTGAATAATGCTAGACTATATTCATATTCTGGTGCTTTCAAGTGCAGTTTGTGCCCCACTATTTTTTTATTTGGAATATTAAAAAGAAAAAGAAAAAAAAACAAAGTCCAGATCAATTTTGGAGTTTTTCAGTTCTGGCATAGACTCCCTACATGACACTACATTGAAATCATAACGACTCTTTATACTGTTACACAATTTTTTTTAATTACTTTTACTGGGTCAGTTTTGTATTTATTTGTTTGTTTGTTTTGTAAGAAATCAAATAAAAAGTAGTCTTCAATAATCAAAAGCCACAGGGCAAACTAATCAATTTGCCATCCAAGGAGGGCACACTGGCAAACCCCAAGCACTGGCTGAGTACTGTAAAAGCCCCAGCTTATCAACACAATGGATTCTGCCCATTTGCTGCTGTACTGTTTCTTATGGAACTTCGCATTAAATACTGTGTTTAGTACAGATCAGCCAAAATGTATGTCCTCAAGTAAATGAAAACAAGAATCAACAAGAGTCATGGGACAAATTCCTCCACAGAGATCCTAAATATACTCTCACCAGTCACTTCATTAGTCACACCTTGCTTGTATTGGGTTGACCTCCTTTTGCCATCAGAACTGCCTTAATTATTCGTGGGACATATTCAACTAGGTGCTGGAAACATTCCTCAGAGATTTTGGTCTGTATTGACATGATAGCATCAAACAGTTACTGCAGATTTGTCGGCTGCACATGATGTGAATCTCCCATTCTACCACATCCCAAAGATGCTCTATTGGATTGACACCTGGTGACTGTGGAGGTCGTTTGAGTACAGTGAACTTGTGTCAATTTAAGAAATCAATTTGAGATGATTTGAGCTTTGTGACATGGCACGTTATCCTGCTGGAAACAGCCATCAGAACATGGGTACACTGTGGTCATAAAGGGATGGACATGGTCAGCAACAGTATTCACGGAGGCTGTGGGGTTTAAATGATGCTCACTTGGTACTAAGGGGCCTAAAGTGTGCCAAGAAAATATCACCCACACTATTACACCACTAGCAGCCTGAACCATTGATACAAGGCAGGATGGATCTATGCTTTCATGTTTTTTTACACCAAATTCTGACATTACCATTTTAATGTTGCAGCAGAAATCGAGACTCATCAGACCAGGCAATGTTTTTCTAATCTTCTGTTGTCAAATTTTGGTGACCCTGTGCAAACTGTAGCCTCACTTTCCTGTTCTTAGCTGACAGGAGTGGCACCTGTTGTGGTCTTCTGCTGGTGTAGACCATCTGCTTCGAGATTTGACATGTTGTGCGTTCAGAGATGCTCTTTTGTATACTTCAGATGTAACTATTGGTTATCTGGGTTACTGTTGCCTTCCCAACAACTTGAAGCAGCCTAGCCATTCTCCTCTGATCGCTGGATTCAAGGCTTTTTCACCCAGAGAACTGCTGCTCACTAGATATTTTCTCTTTTTCGGACCATTCTCTGTAAACCCTAGAGATGGTTGTGTGTGAAAATCCCAGTAGAACAGCAGTTTCTGGCACCAACAACAATGCCACGTTCAGAGGCACTTAAATCACCTTTAAATTCCCCATTCTGATGCTTAGTTTGAACTTCACCAGGCTGTCTTGACCATGTCTGCTTGCCTAAATGCTTTGAGTTGTTGCCATGTGTTTAGCTGATTAGATATTTGCTTACATACCTAATCAAGTGGCCGGTGAGTGTGTGTGTTGAATATTTAAGATTTTACAGCCTTTATTATAGACACAAGTAAAGGCTGTCATATTAAAGTTTTAAACAAATGCAGAAAATATTTCAAAACATCACCAACCCTATTTTAAAAGCTTAAAAAAAGAACAAAAAAAATTTGCTCAGTGCTAAGTTGCTGACCTACTAGTGTATGTCAGTAAGTCTTGGTGCCCCAGGGGTAAACAAAACAGTTAAATGAATCCAAATCTCTCTTTTGGTAAACAAATTTGCCTATTCAAAAGCTGCATTAACTGTGAAGCCAAACTACTGCCACCCTTCCATATTTGCATATTTTTTTGGCAATCACATTTTCCATCATAACTCAACAGAAATCAAAACAGTTTCTACTGAAAATGCTCAAAGACGTTACATTTAATTAATCAAAACTGTAGAAAGTAAAAAAAAAACCCAACAAAAACAACATATAAATTGATGACATGAAACACTGTTATGCAGAATAGGTACTTTTATTTGTTATACTTTAATGTAAATTGCTCCCATAAGCCATATTTTTACTCAACTAATGTTTTAAAGGAGGACTTGTTCATCTGAACCACATGAACTTTCAAAAATATCAGCATCAAAGTGCTGTCTCCAGTGATTTTAACAATACTCGTAGACAACTACAGTGCACATTCATACAACTTTATAACAATTTTTTCCACTTTGAAATAGAATGAGAGTCAGAGGATTTTTAATAATACAATACAGCCATATTTTCATTTTCTAGATCACTGTCAAACCACATTTCAAATTAATTTATTCCACTTTCTACCTTGCTAATTTAAAATGATAGCTGGAACTCAATAGTTAGCTGTTCATTAATAAAATTAAAATAATTAATTTAAACTACAAATGTTTTTGGTCCTGACTAGCAAGGGTAGCAACATTTAACTACCAAGTCAACTAATCACACACATCCCTAGTTAAAGTTATTATGCAAAAAAAGTAAGTAACCATGTATGGAGGGTGCCTTAGTGCTTATGGCATGGGTAATTCACACATGTGATGAACTGTTAATGATGAACAATATATACAGGTTTGGGAGCAACATATGTTGCCATTTTGTCATTTTTAGTAAATGTCTTGCTTATTTCAGGAAGACACATTCAGTACACATTAGAACAGCATAGCGCTTAACAGCGAGGTTCCAGAAGCAAAAATCCCATTCATGTTCTCCATAGGGACTTTGATCATGAGTCATTATATTCGAGCTATCCAAAATAGACTTACTATGAGCTATGACATTGTGAAACAATGACATATGCGCCTATAGAACCCACAAGTTTGTATGAACCTTGTTTTAACAAAAATGTATTTTATTTGCGATGTCTACCCACGACTCTACCCACAATCCTAAATTGAAACAACGAAGTCTCTGATTGTTGGAGGTCGCTGTTACCATGGAAATGCTTAAACCCTCAAACATCAGGTTACTTAGTGAGCTAAGATAATGAAAAGGGTTAAGTCTGAAAAGGCTGGAAGTCATTTGCTGTGGAATCTGGGATTTTTAGATGGTTATGGGATAGTTCCTTCACCGTTAAAAGTAATTCTGTACACAGTCTTGTACATTTATCCATTTTTTGTTTGTTTGTTTTCCCTTATTTCTTTGATCCAAATCAAATCTTGTTAGGGTCATGATTCACTGTTGTGGTTTGGCTTGGTTCAAGGCTAAAACTCTTTATATAAGGATATTCTGAAACATCCATGGAGGAAATGAATGGGAAATTCATAACTGGCCCTTGAAAAAGTGAGCAGTCTTGCTCTATTACAGAGTCTTGTTGCTAGACTGACATGGATCTAAAACAGCATTTCACATTTTCAACAATATATATGCTCTTTTTGTACCATTTGTAACACAATATAGGTTTTAATTTATTTGCAAATCTTGGATTTTTGTTTGCATTTTACACAGTGCCTTAAACTTTTTAGAAGCAGGTACGTACGAATAATTTACTTTTGCTGATCCATTAAATTAGGCAAATCTGACTGAAATAAACATTCACTTGTCAGCAAGCTACGACAATAACTAAAACTAAAAACCTATTATTAGTTAGCACCCTAGCTAAGAAATGAGGAAAGTAAGCAGATTAAAAATATACGTAGATATAAACCTATATTCACTGGACTATTTGTGTAAAAGGTTGGGTTAACTATAACAAATGATTCTAACAAAATTGTAATGTGAAAAACTAGAAATCCTCTGAAAAAAGAAAATGTTCCTACATTATATTTGGAAACAAAAATAGCAAAACAAAACAAAAAACCCAAAACAAAACACAGACACACATCCTCACCAGAACTGGGGAAGGTACTGCACTGAAAACCAACAGCTCGTACACTGCAGAGCTCCAATTTTGTCTATGTATTGCAACACAAAAACTTTAACATGTCCTGCACACCTGCTCTTCTTCAGACCAGATAGTTGTTATAGTTAAATACTGAAATTAAAAATAAAATAAAGCTAATTTTTGCATTGATGATTTGCAGGTCTTAGGGTCTTGAAACTAAACTGTAATAATTACACCAATTTTATTGAATTAAATCAGTGTACCTTAAAATTACATGACAAATACCTGTGGAAAACTGTCCTCCAAAGTATTCTCAGTCACACTGTTGATGTTGCCATGAGTAGTCTCATCCAGAAGGGCCAGGGATTTAAAACAAGTGCAGTGTTCACATGGAAAAACTGAATAAGTGTTAAGTCACTGTCTGTGTATTTATTGTTGAAGTCAGATGCAAGTCAGGCTTGACATGTTTCACAACTGCTGAATCTGAGCCACCCTAACAAAAAGGACAAAAGTATTGGACCACACCTCTGCTTCATAGATGCCAGTATTGTGTTTTAATATTACCACTGAAACTGTACTCAGAGTTGTCACCATTTTCAATTGTTTAAGAGCCTGAACCATAGCCTCCACTATTAAAATGTCCTTAAAGTTCTTCTTAATACTTCTGGCTGTAAGTCCTGAGAAAAAAGCAGCCCTCTGTTCAAGGTAGCATTAAACCATGTCAAGTTTCCCCTGGTGTTTCCCCTGCCTGTATATCCTGAATAACCTTATGTGAAGGAAGCTGGAGCACTGCTGCTACAATGGAAAAAGTTATCAGCATTTTCACTCTGCTTAAAAGCCAGAACATCTGGTAAATACTCATCCACATTTGGGAAATTAAATGCATGCACAAAGCACTGAAGTGCTGCTTTCCACTTGAGGAAGATTTGTGAAACACCTTCTACAAATTGTGGGTGTTTTATTTAGCTAATTATTTAGCTAATTATAGGCCAATCTCCAACCTTCCTTTTATATCAAAAATTCTTGAAAGAGTAGTTGTAAAACAGCTAACTGATCATCTGCAGAGGAATGGTTTATTTGAAGAGTTTCAGTCAGGTTTCAGAACCCATCACAGTACAGAAACAGCATTAGTGAAGGTTACAAATGATCTTCTTATGGCCTCTGACAGTGGACTCATCTCTGTGCT
>VUQS01077110.1:4504-23400 GCA_015108495.1 Heterochromis multidens
CCAGCACCAACTAAGCGCCGGCTCCCCTCTTGACCATTCTCTCCGTAAAAACTATGCAGCAGCAGCCACTCACTGTATACCATCTCAGTACACAGAGAGTGACTAATTTTAAGGTGTGATTAGTTTTAAGGTGTGCAACATGAATACAAACATAAAAGTGACTGCTTAGAAAACAGCTGAAAACGAATAAATATTTATGATTCATTCTTATTCTTATTCTTTTTCATTTATCAGAGGCAGACATTTTACTATTAATGCATATGATTATAAAGAAGAAAGACGCCTGTAATTAGCTTCAGCTGTGTGGGTGTTTGTTATTTAGGTAGCAAACACAATTTTATTTAGCTGTGGTGGTGGCACAAGCAATATTTAGAACAATACTTAATTAAATGAATTTCCCTCTGGGATCAATAAAGTTATTCGTATTCGTATTCGTATTCGTATTCGTATTTCAGAATAAAATGGAAGCCTTGTGCATGATTGCTGATTTTTTGCCATCGACTTTTCAATCCAAATTCTGACCTGAATGTTAATAACACCACAATAGACTTCACTGCTCTACTGTAGTGATTCCCAAACCGAGGGTGCAAGTTCCCCAGGGGTAGGCTACATGGAACTAGTAGTTAACTAAAAGTGGTGGATAAGCAGAGACAGCCAAATGCAATGGATACATGAATTAAGAAGATAAATAACAGTGAAATACTTAATAAAATGTTAAAATAGTTTTAAAAAAATAGCTACCATATGAAATTGTTAGTTAGTGTTATTGGGTAAATCCTTGAAACTGTTATATATGCTATACTGGAGAAACATTTGGAACTTTTCTCACAACATAATGAATAGCTTTTAAATGGAGTAGTAGATATAGAAGTAGAAAATAAGGGTTATGGATAAACCAGAAAGTCCTCTATCTAAACAGGCTCATAATGTTTCGGCTGTATTATCTAAAAAAATCAATGCAAGGTTAAATACAAGTGAGAAAAATCCATGTTCTCTCCCATCCTATTTAAATTTGAACATTTTAAACACACTTATTTGGCAGCTAGAGATTGCTTACCTTTAGATTTTACCTATTGGTCGTTATAGTAGCTTGCACAAGTTCGGTATGGGATAGTTTTTTGAGTGGGGTAACTCTTGCATAAACAGTTACCTAACCATAAGTTATAAATAGGTAATCTGAATGTATTTGCTAAATAGCTCAATTGTAATGTAAAACAAGTTCAAGACTAGGGAATATTATAAATCTGATTAAATAATGGAATAGTTTAAAAACAAATAGTATGACTGTGGGAAAAAAAACAAGGATGGATGAATGTAGCTGCCTACTTGAGAGCTGTACAGAATGTAAAACTGGGTGGCCACCAGAAAAGATGTTAGACACAGTGCTGCTGGGGAGGTTAACATAGGTAGCACTGTCCACCTGCAGTACTGCATAGTCTGTGACTAAGTTGGAAAAACAGAGCTGTGTAGCTGCAGCTCTCACTTCTCCAGATTCAAGATACACTGCTGCTGCTGTGAGAAGAGAGAAGCAACAGTGAATGATTCACACTGGGGTACATTAGCTGAACAAATGCAGGTAAATGGTGTTTATTCATAACATTTGCCTGGTTTTATTTTTATCTTTAAAGCTTATTTAAAATAAGAATTTCATTGTACAGTGTAAAATGCTGTGTTTTGTTTTTACTGTGCATATGACAGTAAAATTTCTGTAATCTTTATTATCCTAATAACTCTAAGGAAACACACATAGTAGCCTCTCCTCCCCAGATTCACTCCCTCATTATTTAGCACAAGGTTTTGGGAAGTTAGGTTAACCCTTTACTGCACTGT
Source organism: Heterochromis multidens (assembly GCA_015108495.1). Classification (NCBI taxonomy): domain Eukaryota; kingdom Metazoa; phylum Chordata; class Actinopteri; order Cichliformes; family Cichlidae; genus Heterochromis; species Heterochromis multidens. Next base: position 6,335 of record VUQS01077110.1, read on the forward strand.
TTCTGAAGTGTTGCTCTTTTGTCTGGTGCTGTTCATCTGGCAAGCCTGTCATTGCTTTGTGGCCATGGATTGTCACAAATCACTACCATGCCACATTTCCCACAGTATGTAGGGTCCAGGACAGAAAATCAATGGGCTCTCATGGGCAACTCCATCAGTGCACTGATGGCGAAGAGAAGGGGTGGTGGGCAGGTCTGCAGAATCAGGAGAGAGAGGGATGGAAGCAAGTTTTAGGGACATGTGAGGCCTGGTGATGCCGTGGTTTAAGAGCGTGTTGGGCTGAGAACAACAACGATAAAAAAGAGAAATATTGGAAATGAAGAAAGCCTTGGTATCTTTTGAAATGAAAAGAGTTCTGTCACCAAAACCAAGCAGATATTGAGCACAAACATTAACAGACTCATGCTTCTCCAAAGATGTGAAATATTCAGCAGATGTATGCAGAGTAGGGTTTATGCAAAACCATATGTCACATAGGCTGAGAAGGGTGTTGATGTTCGCACCTCTGAAATTTCAACATGTTGTATAGAGTTGTGTCTGGAAAACCATTTGATGTATTCAACTAATTCTAGGAAATAAATGCATAATGGAAGAAATCTACGAAACCATGTCAGATGAGCAGGAGCGTTAGGAGAGGTTTGTAAGGAAACGTGAGATAACGTGCATCTGAAGAGCTCTTTTATTCTTGTGTTAACCCAACCATAATATTTTGTCTATCCAAGTTAGCGCTGTCACATTATAAAATAGTTAATTATTTGTTTTTCCAAGTTAATCTGCTTACCTATATGCTCCTATGGGTTGTATCAGGGGGTAGGGTAAAAAAAAAAAAATTCTTTTGGAGGACTTCATGGCGACTTTCCGTAATTAACACAAGTAAAACATAAGAAAATGTTGGAATAGCATACAGGGATACAGGAAATAAGCAGATGACAAAGTCTGAAAATAAAAATAACAGGAAGGAGAAACTGAAGGAGAGTGGGGGTGGGGTGGGGGATCGAGTTAGCACACCATAATGAAAAGGATTTAAAGCAGGAGGGAACATGGACAAGCCTGATAAGCAAGTGACTGAGAAAGACGTAAGTGTCTTGGATTGTGTCTAACAAATTCTTTTAAATAAGAGCAGTGGCTCATGAAAGTGATATCATATGGAAATGTCTCCAACACACCATTTAACATTCACTGCTGGAACTGACTGTAGATATGATTGCCTCAGGTTGCAGGCAATGCATGCAAATGCTATGTAAAATATGAAGTGCTGGCTTCCCTTTTCTGAATTATTTCATCCAAATTTTCTCATTAAGGTTTTTGATTTCACACCTCAATCAGATTTCGCTGATACAGTTTAGGCAATGAAGCTTACTTTCACAGCTACTAGAGCCCTGAATTTTTCCATATTGGCGAAACAAAGGCTAACGGGTTATTGTCATTTTATCTTTCTGTTTCAGTGGTGGACAGCAAGGTGATCCTGGAGGGTTTGCAGAGGTTTGGCCCCACACCAATATATCTACCTGTCAGCTACCGGATCCTCAATGCGGAGTCAGCGTTCTTTTTACAGGAGGCAAACCAGGACTTAATGAGGAACTCCAGCCTCCAGGCTCGCACAGAGTCCTTTTTCATCCACCAGGCCCGGCAGATGCCCTTTGTCAATGCTAGCTATGGACCACTGTCTGTCCAGCAGCCCGTCCCCCTGGATCTGCTACAGACATTGCCAGGGCCATTTAACACACCATCTTTCACGTCATCATCAACAACATCAACGTCAGCATCACCTCTCTTTACATTCAACTGGAAGGTCCACACTTATATTATCAGTGAGAGGATTCACCCAAGCTGGCCGAAAGTTCAAGTCCTGTTCTATATTGCAGGCAGGGACTGGGATGATTACAGCACCATCCACAAGCTACCCTGTATCAGGATGTTTGCCTTTCATGAGACTCAAGAGGTGCGTGGAACATGCAGGCTAAAAGGCGAGCTAGGGATATGTGTTGCAGAGCTGGAGCCCCTGGCCAGCTGGTTTAGCCCACCCACTGTCAGACCTGGTAGGCAGAAGGTCTCTGAGGAAGCCCAAGGCACTCCTGTGGAGCTCTACTATATGGTTCAAACCACAGAAAATGGAGACTGCAGCTCAGAGGATTCAAGAAAAGGTAGCTCTGTCCTCACAGACCAGCCGAGGCCATTAGGGTACTTTGCAGGGCATACCCCTATGCAGCGCATTGGGAGTGTCAGACTGTTTCAGCCACTGTCAGAGTTGAAGCTGGACAATAACTTTGTGGTGATGACACCCTCCAAACCCATTCGGCAGAGAGAAACAGTCTCTACTTTTCTGGCTCTGTCTGCACTTTCTTCAGTACAAATTTTCACCCTCAGGTAAGTCAACCTTCTCTTGGGAGAACACAGTTTACCCTGCAGCTGTACTAATGTTTTCTCATTTTCCAGTTTAAACAGAAATTGTTTGAAATGCACACGGTTGAAAAGAGGGGTTTCATTTGAATTTGAAAGAAAGAACCAATGGTATATAAAATCTTTTGAGAAAACTAAACATCCTCACCTTTAATAATATACAACATTTACAATATATCTGTGTTTGAAATTGTGCCAAGCTTATAAAACTTTTCTTAAGAAGTTCTTGGCCACTGTCTGAGTCATACTGTAAAATGCATCAAACAGGGTAGAACTAAACTTGCACAATACATTTTTGTTTCTAAAACACTGTACTGTATGTGTAGTTATGCTATGCAGACAAATTTGTTTTCTTGTTCAAGAAACCTTATCCTATAAGCAAAGCAGGTGAAGTGAAATCCTCATATTTCCTTTGGCCAGAGACTATGGTTTGGAAATGTCACTTAAAGCAGCTTGTTTGATCAAAATAATCTGCATATACCAAATGGGATTTAAAGACAGTGCTGCCATTACAGTACTGTCCAGCAGCAGTTTGGTGTTTTGGCTCACCATTTGTCTACTAACCAGAAAATTATAATAGAAAGAGATAAAAATTACTGTCACAAACAAATTAAACAAGACAGTGTCCTTATGTCATCAATTACCCTAATTTGATTGTGTACACAACATAAACCACACCCACAGATCCTTAAACTGCATTGCTTCAGATCAAATGTTAATTTAAATAATTTAATATTAATATTAATATAATAATAATTTAAACAAGACTCCACAACAACTTGAAATCAGTAAAAAATCAACTTACAGTCCAGTGAAGAATCAGGATCAGAATCAGAATACTTTATTAATCCCTGAAGAAATTATGACGGGGCCATTGTTTATTGGTCTAATGTTTTCTTCTGACTGAATAGAACTCCTTAAAATATAAAATTCTATATTTTTACAACAACTGTGATGGATGTGTTTTATATAAACAGCTTGTTTGTCTCGTTTGCCTTCAAACATAAATTTAAGGATATTAGATTTCCCACAGAGCTTATGTCTCAAACTGCATGTATAGGACTGTGTTTATTCTGAAGTGGATAACACCTAAATTACACATTTGTGCTACTTATGAAGATTGTTTCATGTATTCACCCTGAAAATTGCCAGGATTTAAAAAAAACAAAAACAAAATCTGAGTTGTTTCTGCACAGCAGCAAAAAAATAGTAATTGATTTATTGAGCTTTGTCTCATACAAACTACTTTTCAAAGTGACTGTAATTGCTGTATGTTGTGTGATGCAAATTAAGGTGCAAGGAATATGCATTTCCACCAAGCTACTTTTATTCGAGATCTAAATCATGGCAGATGAAACGGTTAGTGGCCTCAAAGTGGAGCTGTGACAGAGAGCCTTGGCAATTTGTCAACCCTGGGTGAGCAGGAAATCTGCCAAAAAGCCTCATTGCTTTTTCTCTCACTCCAGTGATGATGAACTCCCATGAAGTATTAGCGCTCACAGTGTGTGTTTATCACATTTGTCAGCATGTGTGTAAATGGGAACTTTAAAGGCGGTATTTTTTCCTTTAGTGCCTCTTTGCACCAGTGTTGCACCCCAACTGTTCAGAAGTTCATCTTTTTTATGTTTTTCCATAGGGATAGCAAAGACTTAAAATTCAGCCAAAATACCTAATTAGCAACCAAAAGATTAAGCCTCAAAGTGTTTAAAAATCACAGGCTACTTTAGAGTACTTGACTACCAGCATGTCAAGCTGAACATCCGTATGCTGATGATTAATCTCACATTAGCTTTGTTGTGCATTGCTTTTATCTTACAGGACAAAACCTGTGATGCTATTCAATGTAGTATTCTCCCAGCTGCTGGATTTTCTGATAATACAAAACTTTCTTTAAATACCCTTTAAGGATTTGAAATGCCCATGGTGAAGGTGTGAATTCAAGTTTGGTATCACCAGAGGGGGGTGCTGGAGTTTGTGTTGATCCTTATTTAAGACATTTTAAATTGCTATGTTGAACAAAGAGATTTTCCTTCTCTCTCGCTTTGTGCACTTGTATACTACCAGTAATGTTTGCCTATGCAGGCCGTGGGTGTTTATGAGAAGCTTATTTTACAAGTAGCTTTGGTGTGTTTCCCCCAGCCACTGATACATCATTAACTATTTATAGAGTTATTCCCTTCCTCTCCACATTATCGTTTCTCTTCTTTTTAACCCCCTCCTCCTTTTCCTCCACCAGTTAAATTTTGAAAAAAAAACAAACAAAAAGAAGACTAGGACTCTCCCAAGATAGCATTTATTTCTAGATGTGCTGCTGTCAGATGGAATCTGTGTTTATTTGCCTCCACATCAGTGACAGCTATGGCAGGAGACATTATGTTTTCATGATGTCCATCCCATTCTTGTGAAGGTAATCTTTGAGGGTATTTCAGAATCAGAATCAGAATCATCTTTATTTGGCCAAGTTTGTGCACACAAACAAGGAATTTGACTCCCGTTCATATGACCTGAATTACTTCCAATTTGAATGATTTGGCCCCAGCATTCACCTGGTAAGGTTTTGGTGGCCAAATATCAAGGTCACAGTGACATCAAATACACAAAAAATGCATATTTGCGTCTTTGTCGAGGGCACTATAAACAACAACGTAGCATAAGGCAGGATTACTAGTCTATCTTTGGGGTCACATTTGTTTATAAAGACCTTCTGAGCTGTCAGTAGGGTTGTCAAAAAAAAAAAAAAAGATACTCAGATGCTAATCAATACTAAAAATTACTGTTTGACTATATACTCTTTTGCAACAGTATCAATACCAACAGTGCTGTCTTTGCCTCAAATTTGTTGACACAATGCTGTAGACAGGCAAACACACAGCCCCTCCCCTCACTAGCAGCTGAACACAACACTTAATGAGGAATTTTGAGAGGTTGGTAACGTTCCTGTTCCAACAATATTGAAGTATTAAACAGTTATCATAAATGTTAATCTGGCCGGAGCACACGTTAACATTATCATTTAGCTATTAGCAGCTATCCGATAGCCACATCAGCAGTCTTGTATCATTAAGGTAGCAGCTAGTGGCTATAACTAATAATAATAGGATAACATTAATGTTGGAGCTAGGCAGCAAAGTTATCAGTCCGTCCTGTAACGTTAATAGACTGTGTTAATTTAACAGAATAACACAATTATTTGTGTCTAAACAGTACAGTAAAGTCCCAGATTGAAGCTGAGAAAAGTATACAAGGAACTAGACACAAACACTGGCAGCCTACATCACCAACACTATTTGATCAGCAACAAAATAAGGTGGCAAGTCACGAGACGCACAGCACTACCTCAGACAACTAGAGATGCACCGAGTGATGGGCTAGGGACCGATATTGACCGATTTCCAGTGTTCTCAGCCCGGTGACGGGCCAATCAGCCTCATGTATATGGCTGTCTTCTATAGTGTGTCTTTTGTCCTGTCTCCCTCCCCTCACCCCCAGCCGGTCGCAGCATATGGCTACCCCTCCCTGAGCCTGGTTCTGCTGGAGATTTCTTTCTGTTAAATGGGAGTTTTTCCTTCCCACTGTCGCCAAGTGTTTGCTCATAGGGGGTCGTCTGATTGTTGGGGTTTTCTCTGTATTATTGTAGGGTCTTTACCTTAGAATATAAAGCACCTTGAGGTTCAGGCAAATAGTTGCATGCACGCTCACAGCCACATAACATAGCAACATATTGTTAGTGTGGAAGCTCTTCACTGTTACTAAAGACACAAAGATCAATAAAGTAAACCATGGGGGGTACCACCGCAAAACATTTGTAACAACAAACCTAATCAGACACTTAAACAGCTGAACATGGACATTGTAAAGAAACTAACAAAGTCACGAGCCAGCAGCCTTGGTATGAGCAAATGATCAAAGGAGTTACAAGGAAAATTGTGGAGACAAGTGCAAAAGAGAAAAGAGTCGATGTCTTGTTAACTGGCGAATTTATAAACATACTGGGAAATGATACAAGGACCTGACATTTGCTATATAAATCTGTTGCACCTGCTTTTGTTTGGTAAGGTGAACTATGTCAGGGAAAGGTGGGTGTACAGCAAGTCATTTTCAGTGAATTGTTTGTACCTCTTTCCAGTAGCAGAGCAGAGTTCAATAAAAGTTTTATGAAAATTACATGTTTCATTGAAGAAAAGTTGATATTTATTTTTATATGCTGCCAGTTATAGTTCTTAGAAAGTAAAAAAAAATTGGAATTTGCAAAACTTGGTATTGGCATGTCACACTTAGAAAAACCTAACCAAGAGAAGGTTAAAATATTTGTCATATATATATATATACCTTACAGTTATGTTACTGTATTTTTTCTTAACTACGTTAAAAATAGTGTTATCATTGATGTTTTTGTTCTTATCTTTATAAAAATAATGCCTCTAGAGTATCGGTATCAAGTTTGAAATTCTAGTATTGTGACAATCCAGCTTCTAGTTTAAAATAAATAAAGACTTCTTTAGTTTTTGCATACTTTTTCTCAAAAGCTCAAACCTAGTATAAATCTTGGTATTTTGCTAATAATCTAGTCTATTCTACTTCAGCTGTTAGTGAGGGGAGGCGCTGTGTGCCTGTCTGTCTGCAGCAGTGCTGTGTGAAGTTGTGTGTCAGCTGGACGAGGTAAAGATGGCACTGTTTGTATCGATATTAATTTTATCATTGATTAATATCTGAGTATGGATTTTTTTTGACAACCCTATTACAGACTGGTTTATTTTTCAATTGAACATTGAGATAGGTTACACTTAAAGAATGTTAATTTTTAAAACTCTTTACCCTTTAAAACTCCTTGTATTTTTATTTTAATGCTTCACATGAATTATAGTTTCACTTTTGGATTCCTTAGGATATTTATTTGCATCTCAGTATTACAGCTCTTTTGAATAAGTTTTTGTTCTCTAAAGTAGCACAGTGATTGAAATGTGATCCCATATATTGATGCCTAGCCTGTTAACTCCACAACAACAAAATTAGCACACTTACCAAAGGCTATATTATTTGTGCATTTAGCTCTCTCTGCTTTATTATATATTTGACTATATTTGATCTAATCTAAACTAATCTAATGTAATTATTTTGAATGTAATTATAGGCTTTTAATCCCAGCAGCTAGAAAAAAAAACAACACAGGCATGAATTTTCACATCTACACTCATATTTTCAGACAAATGTGTGCACACATGTAGTAACACCCACACACATACATATGTGGACCTTCTCTCTGCCAGCTGTAAAGTCATGGTGTGTTTGTCATGCTGAATGTTCCCGGTGGAATCAGTAATTCACTGCTCCCTGCCTCATTAGCCATGGAGAGAGTGGTGTAACAGGTTGGTAAAGGGTTCTCCAGCTACTCCTTATTCAACATGCAAATGAAAACACTATTTCCTCCTGAACAAATTAACAGGCTTTTCAAAAGATAAATTGCCCCAGCTGTATTGTAATTTTGACTAAACAATTCAACATATTTCCACAGATCCCCTCGGGGGCGGTGTTGCTGATGAATGCAAATGAATTTCTAATATCTGAGAGTGTGAAGGTATAAGTACGAGATTCTTCAAGCTGCTGTGCCAGCCAAACAGCCAACTTGAGTTGTTTTATTATTTGAAGACTTAGGAGGTGAGAGAGGCAGGTTCAATGCTGGCCTGTGAATGAAGCAGCTGATTTAGCTAAGGCCAATTTGTTGTTGCTCAGATGTTACACAGAAATGATTCAGTGCTGTGTGTCAGCTGATTCTGATCTTTAATACAGTTCAGCTTTACAGGTCTTGTGCTTTGGCTGTTTGTTTTTGGCAATTGTTTGCCAAAATATCAGGAGGAGAAAAGGCAGGAATAAAGATGTCCTCCTCAGTGTATTCAGCTTATCTGGACTGCTTTCCACCGTGATTCAGTTCCTGGTAAAGGTCACCCAAGATAGGTATGTCTCTTTTCCATTTTCATTTCTATACTTATCTGTACTGTTTCTTGTATTTTATCTGCTGCTCTGTCTTGGTTTCCCTCTCTTCTTTGTGTTGTTTAACCTTTCTCTCGGTACATATTCTCTCCTTTTCTTGCTTTCCCCGAATTTGACATGTTTCTCTTCTTTGAGCTGCTCTGTGCTGAAACACTGGGAGAAAACCCCAGATTTCTGTCTGAGATAGAACTGATTTTACGTTTCAGAAATTTGAATAAAAAACAAAGTATATTTAACCCTGTCAAAGCTATTTACTTTGACAGCACCTCATCTACTCATTAATAAGTTACACAACATTTGAAATGCAGTGAGACTATTAACCATCTTACTCTTTGTTGGGTCTTGCCACTACAAAGCTATCACAACTGTCCCATAGCAATTTATTTAAATCTTTATATTTCTAACATATTCACTTTCTGTCATTACTCTTCTCTTGAATCTCTCTTCTTCTTTTGCATTTTTGCCTTATTCTTCTTCTCTAGCCCTGACTGTGTGTTTTTAGAAAGGTAGCATGTTCCCAAGGAATGGATTTTTGTGATCCAACAGTTTTGAGAGTCATATTGATCTGCTGTAACATTTAGCGTGACACATGCTTCCACTGGGTCAGAGGTGGCTTCATTATTTCTATTTTCTTGCTTTAAAGTTGCAGTCATGTGAAAAAAAAAAGTACACCCTAACCCTCTTTATTTCCTCCTTCAGTCCTAACATTTTACGTATCAGGACATGCAAAATCACATGGTCCTTAACAGGCTCTAAAATTTACAGAAAAGAGGCTTTCTGCTGGCAACCCTTCCAAGCAAGCCATAGTTGCTCAGTCTTTTTCTAATTGTACTGTCATGAACTTTAACATCTAACATGCTAACTGAGGCCTGTAGAGTCTAAGATGTAGCTCTTGGGCTTTTTGCAGTTTCTCTGAGCATTGCATAGTCTGATCTTTGGGTGAATTTGCTAGGATGTCCCCTCCTGGGAAGATTGGCATCTGTATTGAATGGTTTCAACTTGTGAATAATTTTTTGCACTGTAGAATGAGGACTTCAGATGGTTTGGAAATGGCCTTAGGATGCTCCCAGACTGATGAGCAGCAACAACTGTTTCTCTAAGATCAGTGCTGATTCTTTCCTCCTTGGATTTGTGTAAAGGTTTTCTGTACATCAGTAAACCAAAACCTCTGCTTTTATAGTGTTGGTCACCTTGCTGATAATCAGTTAATGAAGTGCATTTAATTAGAAGCACCTGGCTGCTATTTACCCCCTTAATTCCTATACAAGTTTTCAGAGCCTGATGGATATAGGATTTTTTAATTAATTAATTAATTATTTTTAAGACTGATACCAGTACTGCTATTTGGTGATTTAAAAATCTGTTATACTGATATACTGGTCTTTTTTTTTTCTTTCAGACACACAAAACATAAGCATATTACCCTAACATTTATTTTGTGTAGTTATTTATTTCTTCATTTACGCTCCACCTGACTCTGCCCTATGGCGAACAAACTATTCAAGGTCAACACTCATAACATGGTTGAAGGGTGTTTCTCCTGCCTCTTCTTCACTTTTTTGATTTCCACTTATCAGCCGTTATAAACGCTGATACCAATAAATTAAATAATATGGGCAGATAATAGCAGCCCGCTGATAAATTGGTCAATTTTTTGCTGCATCATGGATCCTTAAGTTGTTTTTGTGCATTAGATAATCTTCACAGCTAGACGTAGATAAGGCTTTGTCATTGATACTGTTATGGTTAAATGGTGTTTTAGGATTGCAAATAACAGTAAAAGAACAAATATGAACTACTGTTAAGTAGGGTCATGAAATAAACAATAGAAAGATAAGATAGACTTACACTGCTGGCAGTAAAACAGATATTCTTTTATTACACATTTTTCAAATGTCAGCTTTAAATTTTGTGTAAAGATTTGATTCAGAGTCAAGATGAGCAGTTTTACATCTCTCTCCAAGGCCTTCATTAGAAAGTATGTCTGAAAAAAGAGAAGTAAAAGAAAAAAACAATGAAAAAGAAAAGACTACAAAATAATAAGTGGTAGAGTGTCTCAGATTCAAGAAGTACTAAAAACTTTTTTTCAATTGATTCATGCTATCCACAAATAAAATATTAAAAACTTTCCTGTAGATCTTAAACCTGTTGTAGGGGTAGTGAGATTATCATTGTTCAGAAAGTTTCCATATTACTTTTTAAGACCAAAAGTGAAATACAGTATGTGAGCAAGGAGAGAAGGAAGCAACCAGATGTACAAGGCTGAGACCCACTCACACTAGACAGAATGCAAATATGATACACCAGCCCTGTGGATATGTTAATTGGTGCTAATTAGTACATGACATCATAATACATAAAATAAAACTAAAATAGAAGTCACCCAAGGAGGCTTCAGCTACTTACCATTTAAGGCTGGCTAAACTTCTCCAAAATAAAGGAAAGCGGTACATTTTCAGATTGGGAAAATAATCCGTCTGTTTTATTAAACAGTCTGTGACACTTTAGAACTGAAAATTTAGAAGATGCTTAAACATATATTATGTTTTGCTATTCACCCAAAGAGAATACAGAGATAAACATATTTCTAGTCAATATTGGCAGCATCTTTCTCCAGCCACGATGCTACATTTTTGCTTTTAAACCATCAGACCATTGCATATTAAGCTGCAGCAGAGTTGACAGATAACATTTGAATGCTATAGAATTATTGAATTTGTATTCATTAACAGTAAGTAATAATTTATTAATCCAGAAACAGCTCGTGATTAAAACCCAAATATTTAGAAACTACAAATAAGCTTTTCTTGATTTGGCTGCCATTGCAGCAGTTATGTTCCGTGTATACTATGCAATATAGAACCAGTCTTGGCTGGTCGAATCAGTCTGGATAGCATCTGGATGAATTTTCTTACAGTTTGTTTAATCTGATGAGGATGTAGCTCAACACATAATTCTGATTTTGATAAATTTTGATCATAAATCTGTTGTTGTACCAACAGAATGTCCCTGCAATTAACCACCCGAGGTTGTCGTGAAGGATTTCTCTTTTCTTTATTTTTTTTTTTATCTGCTGCAATTCCTTTACTTATAATGCTGTTGTTAACATCTTCAGGCAACATTTTTTGCTACAACTTCTACAACTCCAGTTTGCAATCTGAGTTGAAGATGATATATATAGGACTAGAGGGGATGACAAACAGGGTAGGATTAGGTAGTGAGGCAGTACAGGCAAAATAAGCTCTGCCAGCTAACTGTGGGTAGATGTCTCTCTCTTTTTCTCTCTCTCAGACAATCATAAGCTTGGCCTTTAAATCACTTGTTTATCCTTGATGTTTTTCGTAAGAATTTACTTTGATAAGTTTGATTCCACAGGCTTGACAGCTGTAACACAAACTCAAAATCATACATATTTTAATGTGGACTTCTGGGAAAGGAATAAAGAGAGAGGGAGAGAGAGATTATGAATTGGTTGTCATAACTGCAGTCTGTTTTCAAAAACTGATAGCTAACCACAAAAACATACAAAATGCACTTACTCATCCTAGCCATATGAAAAATTGCTTCATCCACAGAGGGGTGAGAGAGATTCTTAAAGATTGAAATTTTGTCAAATAATAAACTGGGAGTGAGAGAGACTAGACAACAAAATAATTGGTAAGCAACCAAGAGCATTTTGTCACTAGTAAAAGGAAAAAAAAAAAATCTCAAATAGGTTTGACTATGACTTATTTGCCATGGCTTTTTGCTTTGTTCACAAAATTTCAAATTTGAACCATTAAGACTCCCTCTCTGTGGAAAGCAAAATGAGCTTTCATTTAAATTGCAAGCCCTTGCCAAGGTGACACAACTTAAACTTCAGGTGATGCCTTGCTTTGGCTGAAAAAAGAGGAAATCAAATGAGCCATGTCTAAATTAGCAAGTATCAGTTTGTGCTGTAAGGACAGAGCTCACCAGGAGAGATTACAGTAGCTGACCTCGTGTAAAATGTTACATTTTAAATTTTTTTCCTGCTGCATGATCTGCTGTTGCTTTTTTTTTTCTTTTTTACAGCATTGCCTTTCACCTGCCTGCTCTCTCAAAAAAGTAGACGTTCTATGTATCCATCAATCCATCTTCTTAAACGCTTATCAACGCTTGTCATAGGGTGAGACGCAGGGTACACACTAAACAGGTCACCAGTCTATCACAGTGCTGAAAAGGTGAACATTTCTATAGCAGAAAACAGCTGTTTTTTTATTTTAGCAGAGAATAAGTAACAAAAAGGCTCAACCATTCACATGGAAGAGTGAATTCTTTTGAAGGAAAGATTTGTTATAGTTCATTCAGTTGTCCATGAGTGCTCCTTTGTCTGTGTCTATACCTGAACAGAGTTGAGCTTTAGGTTATGTACGTTATGTTGAAAAGTGGACCCAAATGGAAACTTGGAGACTGAAGTAAAATGAAAGCAAGCTTTATTTTAAAATTTATAAAAAAGTCCAGAAAAGGCAACAGAAAGAGTAAACCCAAGTAAAAAAACTGCACTGAAAAAAATTATGTACATCGGTTGCACACAATAAAGTTATGTTTAGTCAACCTTAGTTTCCTGTGTTATAACTGTATAATTTTTATATGTTAGATGAACATGATTTTTATATGTTATTTTTATGTTATTCATTTCTGCTAAACCAAGATTTAACACGTTTGCAATGTATGTATTTGTCTTGGTAATCTCAAATTACACTTATAAATATTTGTTGGTCTATAGACTGACTTCTGTCAATGCATGTCCACAAAACTGGACCTCCACTTAACACAGTAAGCCTGTGACACACACTTGTTTGAACTGTAATACAGCACTCAAAAACATACTGCTGGATCTCTAATGCAACACCACAAGCAAGATAAGGTGCAACAGTAAAATTTCAATGCTGACATTACTAAAACATTCCATAGCAAAGTAGTAAAGCAGGACTCAGCCCAAGCAAAGCCTGTCTTTTAGCTCCATGACCAGCTAGGTAGCCATAGCGCCTCAAAACTATCCTTCAACTCAGGAGAGTATCCAGAGGTACAAAGTAAGTGTTCCGTAGTCCAAGTAACATATCTGCACTTATTCCGGAGTTTACTGACTCTTGTAAGACCAAAGGATAGTCCTGATGTCCTCTGGTTTGTCGTGGGCATCTGTGTTTTTAGTGTTCGACATTCTCATGGTGGTCTCCTCATTGGATCCTTGGGTGTGAAATGAGTGCAATGAAACCTGTGTTTCACAGGTTTCTGCTCTGCATCAACTCAAAATAGAGGAGCATTCACCTCTGTCTATGGGACAGAGGTGAACCACAGTTCTGTGACAGATCCAGGAAGTCTGTGTAGAGTCAGTCTTTGACCGCTGATGTCTTCCAGGATCACTCTGCAGACATCACTGCATGTCTTGATCTGTTTAAAAGATTGAAAAAGATTTGTCTTAAAAAGATTGTTGCATATACTTCACATTGTTTTAGGGACACAGTTATTTTTTACCGTATTTTCATCCACATTCTGATGATAGGGAGAGAATAAATGAATAAATTTGCCACATCATCATACAGAGCTTTTTTGAAAACACTAAAAATCACCCCCATCCAGTCACGGCAGATGGCTGCCCCTCCCTGAGCCTGGTTCTGCTGGAGGCTTCTTCCTGTTAAAAGGGGTTTTTTTTTCTTCCCACTGTCACCAAGTGCTTGCTCATAGGGGATCATCTGATTGCTGGGGTTTTTCTGTATTATTGTAGGGTCTTTACCTTACAGTATAAAGTGCCTTGAGGCAACTCTTGTTGTGATTTGGCGCTATATAAATAAAATTGAATTGAATTGAAAAATGTGATTTAAACAGCTAAAGTAAATACAGTTTAAATACTCACCAATACTGCAGAACCTTGGCAGTGATACTTGGAGTGCAGTGAAGATCGATAACTGCATTTCACAGTGGGAATATCAGATATCTGTAAAATATCAAAATTATATATTAATCTTAAAGCCATTTGATTTTCATCACAGAGAGGAACGGCATTCAGCACATTTCTTTCTTAACTCTGAAAATAATGGGACATTTACCCTGTTGGTGAAGCATGAAATAAATAAGGTGATTCTTTACATGTTTGTTTCAGACAGGTAATACACATGTCGCTTCAGACACAAGAAATATGGACACATATGAATTTAAACATGAAATTTTTTACATATAATTCAGTTGTTTTTTCAAACAGGAGTAATTTTATTTCAGGTGTCCATAATATCTAAGGCAGCTCATCAAAATGCCAAGAAGTAAATTAAAATGAGTTTAATGAAAAGAATGAAGTCTTCTGAGATATACTCACCAAGTAATGAACTCCTACGTAGATCAGTCAGAGCAAAGCAGTCTTCAAAAGCTTTGAGTAGAGAAACATCCACAGACATACACATCAGTGCAAGGTGTTAATTATGTATTAGACCTTAGAATATTATTTATAATTAACAATTTATCATAAAATTATGTTTAATTTTCTAGAAATAGTCAGTGAAATACATTAATCTGACTAAAAAGATCTGAATAATACAACAGTACAGCGCCTAAAGCAAAGTAGAAGTCACTCTGGAGGAACATGGCATGGCAGGACCAACAACAGGTATCTATACAGCAACAAAATAAAATGTTCTTTGTATTATGAAAGTCAGAAAGGATACGAAAAAGCAAGTCATACTAAACAAACAAGTAAAACTGACTGACCTTGTGATTTTATCTTGAAAGGCGCTATATAAATAAACTAACTTACATCCTTAAAGAATATATGAAAAGCACAAGACTAAATTATGTTTAGATGAGACATTTAAATTAGTCATATTGGATATATGAAGTTGATATATGCAAATTCAACAACCACCATATATTGTTCTCCAGTAGTTGAACAATAGTTCTCTTGCTGTCTGAAGGTCTTTTAAAGTTTTTTTTTTTTGTTTAAACACAGTTTGACAGGCATAAAAAAGTATTTTTGCACCAACAAGGTGATTCCCAAAGAGCTATTAGCCAAAAACTTGGCATAAGAAAGGGAAACAGGAAGGTATGCCAAATTACAAAACAACTCGATTGAAAATCAGTTGCAACAGATCTTATGGAGTGACTATCCAAATTTTACATTTGTGGTTAAAATCAGAGGTGATCAGGAAATTGGTTCAACAATGAGTGTCTACAGCCATCTGTAAAACACGGTGGAGGAGAATGTCCTTCAAGAAGCCTGTCGGAGGACTATTCCGGAAGACTACTTAAAAAAATCACAAGAAAGCTTAACTGTATTGGTCTCCAGGCTGTGTTACACAGTAAAGGTGTTAAGTATTGCCTTCCAAGCTTGTTATAATTACAAATTCTTCTTTTTACCATAATGCTGTATTTGTGTTTGCACCATTTTCGATAAATTGCTGATCCTAGATCCCATTTTCCTTGCATAACATAATGAAATTAGGGGTGGCTCAAGACTTTTGCACAGTATTGTCCAGAATTGGGTGGACAGTACTGTCTACTGGACTGATTAGGGACGTGGAGATAAGTGGTGAGCAACGCACAGCTGAACATAATCAAGACAATTAACAGATAGGAAGTAAAACCCAGATACACAAGAAAATTAGTTAACAGAAGAAAACAGGAAATTAACACCAACCATAAATGAAACAAGAAAAACAAAACAAACAAAAATGCTGAAACATGAATGAACTGATTGAGGGGGGAATGCAGATCAACAAACTCCATAAACATTAAACGGTAACAAGAATTCAAATACAGAAAGAACTAATGTTCTAGATACTGTAATGATAGTGAAATTAAAACAAGAATAAAAAACTCAAACTAAACATAATCAAAACCAAGAGCATTAGACCAAAGATGAAATCAAACAGAAAACATTTAATAATAAACAGCACTAAGAAGGCCCTGGGTTCAATTCCACCAGCTGGCTGGAGCCTTTCTGTGTGGAGTTTGCATGTTCTCTCTGTGCTTTTGTTGGAATGACAAAGGAAAATGGATGGATAAACAAGAATCCAAAAACTCCAGAGCAGCTGGGCTATTCCATCGCAAATCATTCTGGGTCTTCTGACTCCAACTATCTCTGATTTGCATAAAAATTTTATGGTCCAAACCCAAAAACCTGAATCTGTTCATCTGGACGTAGCTTTTTTTTAGTGGGAGAAACGTTTCGTCACCTCTGGTGACTTCTTCAGTCTCAGCTGACTGCAGGCTTCCCCAACCTTATAAACAGTACATTGCATAACGAAACCAGCACCACTGACTAACAATGGGCCATGAGATCAGTTTCATGATCATTAGTATGCAAATTGTCATGACCATTGATCAATGGCCATGAGTACCATTCACAGAGATTGGGGAATGGCTGCAATCACAGCATTGTAAGATGGTGACAGATGTACCCTTAGGCCCCCTCCTCGGTTCAGAGATGGTCTTTCCCTTTTCACGTAAATGGCCTCCTTGACTCCCCGTTCAAACCAGTGTTCCTCCCTGTCCAGGATGTGTACATCCTCATCACTGAAAGAGTGGCCACTGGCCTGTAGGTGTGAATAGACTGCGGAGTCCTGGCCTGACGAGGTAGCTCTTCTGTGTTGTGCCATCCTCTTAGCCAAAGGTTGTTTGGTTTCTCCAATGTATAAGTCACGGCAATCCTCCTGGCACTTAACAGCGTA
>VUQS01077112.1:0-16420 GCA_015108495.1 Heterochromis multidens
GCCAGCACAAAACATAACATACAGCCAAAGCAACCCAGGAGTTTATTAAAGCAAAGAAGTGGAATATTCTTGAATGGCCAAGTCAGTCACCTGATCTTAACCCAACTGAGCATGCATTTCACTTGTTGAAGACTAAACTTCAGACAGAAAGGCCCACAAACAAACAGCAACTGAAAGCCGCTGCAGTAAAGGCCTGGCAGAGCATTAAAAAGGAGGAAACCCAGCATCTGGTGATGTCCATGAGTTCTAGACTTCAGGCTGTCATTGCCAGCAAAAGGTTTTCAACCAAGTATTAGAACTGAACATTTTATTTCCAGTTATTTAATTTGTCCAATTACTTTTGAGCTCCTGAAATGAAGGGATTGTGTTAAAAAATGCTTTAGTTCCTCACATTTGTATGCAATCTTTTTGTTCAACCCACTGAATTAAAGCTGAAAGTCTGCACTTCAGCTGCATCTGAGTTGTTTCATTTAAAATTAATTGTGGTAATGTACAGAACCAAAATGAGAAAAAAGTTGTCTCTGTCCAAATATTTATGGACCTAACTGTATAATGCACAGAATTGGTTTGTCTCTAAATCTGAAAATGTGTTGCTATATTAATTATTTGTCACAGTCATACAAATATAACAGTTTATAGTGAAGTTGTTGTACCACCTCGTTTTTACGTTCTTTTTCCTTTTTTAGGAAGAGGCGTGTTTACAAAGAAAACCATTAAACCATCCGCGTTTGTTGTTGAGTATCGTGGGAAGATCTTTCCTCACAAAGACAGGAGGCCTGAGAAGAGATGTCGTGATACTTTGAAAGGTTTCTTGTATGAGTTTTCATGGAATGGAGAACAGTGGTGGTAAGATCTATGTTTGTTTGACGTTTTTGACTGTTTATGTACAGCTTTTTTACTAAGGGTTCACTGTTGTATGTGCAGCGTTGATGCTTCAAAAGAGGACAGGACCCTTGGAAGACTTGTGAATGATGATCACACAAGTCCAAACTGTGAAATGAAGAAGATTGTTTATGAGGGGAAGCCACACTTGTGCCTGTTTGCAATGGAAGAAATACCTCCAGGCGAAGAGATAACTTACAACTACGGTGACTCCTCTTACCCATGGCGCTCCAGGGTAGGTTTATACTATAGAAGGAGCCTTGCTTTGAGTTTTATATAACACTCACTTCCTGTGACTGTTATATACAGTTACCTGCACTGTTCTCACTTAGGAACAATTGGATGTCGCTTGCATTTTGTAGCTGGGAGCTGGAAGGCTAAAGAGTGTTTTAGTCGGACATTTATGTTCTTGAATGCCTCTCTGTCGGGTCTAGAACATGTTTGCTGCAGTGCATATGCAACAATAGCTTTACAGACCTATTACTAATGATGTTTTCACACCCGAGCTGTTTAGTCCGTTTAAATTAAACTCCGGCTTGTTTTCCTCCTTGGTGTGGTTGGTTTGTGCACTCAGGTGCAGACCAAAACAACCGCACCTAGATGCTTTGGAGGAGCTGGTCTCAGTCCGGTTCCCAGAACAGTTTGTTTGGAACTGGTGCATCGAACGGTGAGAAACGTGAACCCCAGAGTGGTTCTTTTATGATGAGATCGTGATCCGACCTCGGTCCGATCCATCTACCAGGTTTATGCTGCAAGTTTGAGCTCAATGCTTTCCTGTAGCGAAGTGTGCTTTGCATTCTGGGATGTGGCAGAGTACCACAGATGTGCAAAGTACAAAAACTGTAGCAAATAGCTGTAGAATTCATGTGAATCCTCCACGTCATTCACTAGTGCAGAGGACAGCATCTTCTTCCTGTACTTACTTTTGTTTATTCCACCCCAAACACATCTGGCCAGTAAGCAAGCTAAACATTGTCACGTGATTCGTAGTGACACATGTTGGTTCACTTCATGTTCTCTCTGCATGAAAAGAAACCAAACCAAACTTATCAACTAATTCGGACCAGAGTTAACGACCTATAGGTGTGAAAACACCCTTAGAGTGTAGCTGTTAGACATTTTAGGAATTTACACGAATGGCTGTGGCCATTTTTTAACCTTCCCGATCTCAGCTGCTTTCATTTATTGGATGCATTGGATTTTACTTCATAAATAAATGAGGGAACCTAGTCCTGATAGAAACACTCAGGTAACTGTATCATCGTTTTCTGAGCACAGTATTGCTGTTTAAAAACGCTTGCCAATCTAATCCCACATGATATTTGTCCAGAAGTATTGATAAATAGTTAAAGAGTAAAGGTTCATTCAATAATGTATTGATTTGTTTTAATACAAAAACATGTAGGTATGGTAGGATTATTTAGATTTTTAGCCCAAGGCCTTAGGTAACAAACAAGTCTCCAAAAGTTTCTACTGAGGATAAACCCCAAAGGGTAAAAGAACATCCTAACTCACATCCCATATCCATGAATAAAGTAAGCTGCCTGCTCATTCAGCCAGTTAGATTACTAGAAATGTACACTTATCTTTACTAACAAAAGGGACAAACTTTATCATAAAAAAATGCATTATGAAAGACCAATCCAAGCAGACTTTAGAAAAAAAAGAGTATACGTTAGAAAGATGTAGAGTAAACCAGCATAAAGTAAGAATGAAAAATAATGAGCTGAAATTTAGTGTTTTATTTGGTTTTATGCTTTTTGTATTTTTAAATCGTTTGTAATGAAATGAAAACTCAGTGTTGTATTAAAGCCAATACATGAACATAACCAGATTTACAGGTTTTTCTTGCAATAATTTCCAAATACTGATGTTTATCATCACTTTTCTTGTCTTATGTGGCATTTACAGGAGTCATGTGATGGACCAAGTACTTCAGACAAAAACTTTTATCCAACTTCATCAACACCAAAGAAAAAAAGAGTACGTAAAACAGTATCTTTTTTTAAAATTCTTTCAGCGCTCCTCAGTAGTGCAGTATCTGCAGCATCTGCACACTGTTTCCATACACCTCTAAAATCCTATAATGAAAAATAAAAAAGAAAGCTTGTAGTTTTACTGTTTCTTGATCAGATACAGTAAGCTCTTATTCTTAACAGGGTGCCTGGAAACTCAATATGACGTCTGTACGCCATGAAGTGACGTCTGAAGTGAATAACACTGATTATCTCTTCATCATGGCACCTGTTGGTGGGTGGGGTATATTAGGGAGCAAGTGAACATTTTGTCCTCAAGGTTGATGTGTTAGAAGCAGAAAAAATGGGCAAACATAAGGATTTGAGCGAGTTTGACAAATCCCAAATTGTGATGGGTAGACGAATATAGGTGTGTGGTTGTCTGTCTCTGGTTTTGCACTGTGATGGACTGGTGACCTGTTCAGGGTGCACCCTGCCCCTTGCCCTAGGTCTTCTGGGATAGCTTTCAGCCTTGCTACAACCCCAGGTTGGATAAGCATTTAAGAAAAAGGATGATACCTAGAACAAGCTACCTGTTTGCTTTTTTGTACAAGTGATGTTTAACCTCTCATTTGAATCTTTAAGTAAACAACCAGCTCTGAAAATTTTCATATCTTAAACAGCTGCTCTGATCATTTGATGACACACTTGCAAAGCAGTAGACTGCATGATTTTACATGCATATAAATACATTTACATATAAAGTGTCTGTCAGTAAACCAAATGTAGCCTGTGTCAACAAGCTCTTATTTGTATTTTCAGGTTGAGGACTCCTGCTCTGATGATGACAGCGAACTACCCGGACCAAGTCATGACAGTGACCGCTCTGCCGATCTCAGCAGTCAGCAGGATTTCAGGGACAGTTCACCAGGTACCAAGCTAGATTCCCAAGAGACGACAGAAACCTTATTCCAGTTGGACGATGCTTCATCCCTCCAGGAGGACAACAAGCCCGCTTCAGGTTCTGAAGATCACGACTCGGACAAAAACGACAGATCCACTAAGACTGGACTAAAAGGCGAAGGGACATTTTTCACACATAAAAATTACTGTTATGTTTGCGGGAAAGGAAATAATAAAATTGCTCGTCATTTTTTAAGGCATATTGATGAAGAGCCTGAAATCGCTGAAGTCTTTGCTTTCCCCAAAAACTCGGCAGAACGTAAAAGTCTGTTGGCCAAATTACGAAACAGAGGAAACTACAAGCATAATCAAGAGGTGCTAAGGAGTAACACAGGAGCGCTAAAAGTGAGAAGACGATCATCCCGGAGTGCAATGAATCCTCAAAAATTTATGCACTGCTTGTATTGTAAAGGAATGCTTAATAGCAAAGACATGAGTAGGCATGTAACAAAGTGTGCTAAGCAAGCGTTAAATGATGCAACACGTGATGAGACAAGCATCTTGGAGGAGGTAACAGAGTCGGAGTTCTCAGAAAAGTTTCCGTCTGAAGTGTGGAAGATGCTATCAAACATGAAACAGGATAAGATTGCATTCTTAATTCAACATGATTACCTTCTCATGAAGATGGCCCAGAGTCTTATGGAGAAGAGTGGAAATGATCCAAGTAACCAAGAGCGCATCAGACAGAAACTAAGGCAGATTGGAATGCTCTTGTTAGAGCTGCATAAAAAGGAAATAATAAGTTTTGAAACCGCACTTAAACCCAGAAACTTCTACAAAGTTGCTGACGCTGTTAAAAACCTCGCTGGTTTTGATGAAAAAAAGCAGAGGTACAACAAACCAAGTCTTGCCTTGTTTTTTGGAAATTCTCTGAGAAAATTGGGAGACCTTGTCGTCACACAGACCGACAGCAGTAAGGAGGCCGTGAGAGATGCTAACACATTCATGATGCTGTGTGCAAAGAGGTGGAAGGGACTTCCCTCTCACAAAGCTGCACCTTCATCGGGGGAACACAAAGTACCCAGCCCCTCTACGATACCATTCACGCGTGACATACAGGCTTTCTACACGCACCTGGAAAAGACTTCTGCTTCTGCCATTGAGTGCATGAAGATGTATGAAACCCCTCAGGTGTACAATGCACTTTGCAGAGTGATACTTGCACAGGTGTCAGTTTTGAACAAATGCGCACCTGAGGTTTCAAAAATGATCCTAAAGTCATTCCAGGAGCGGGACGAGACTACCCAAGTGTTGTCCAAGCACTTCATTAGGATAAATATTCTGGCCAAGACCGGCCAGAACGTTGCTGTTTTATTGACGTCTCAGCTCATCAGTGCTTTAACGCTGCTTGTGAGCAAGAGACCAGCGTGCGGCGTACACAAAGACAATCCTTTCTTGTTTGCAAAGCCAGATGGTTCATGTACAAGCCTCAACCACGGAGGGCATTGCATTCGGGCCTACACAAGACTGTGTTCTGCAGAGAACCCAGAGCACCTAACGTTGGTGCATTTTCACAAGCACATTGCAAGAATTTTCCAGATTCTCAACTTGGAGAATGACGAGCTCGATCACCTTGCTAAACTCCTGGGCCACGACATCCGGACCGACAGGGACTACTATCGGCTGCCAGAGGCGGCTGTTGAACTTGCAAAAATTGCTAAACTGCTTCTGGCAATGGAAAAGGGCTCTCTGGAAAGATTTAAAGGAAACTCCCTGGATGAAATTGAGATTGAAGGTTTGTGTCCAGTATAATGCAGACATTAACACGTTTTTTTAAAGATGAATGAATAAATGGCTGTCTGTATTGATCATACAAGATGAATTGGAGCCAGATATGGAGCAGGGCAACCCGGAGGTGGACCGTGAAGAGTCAAATTTTCTACCTCAGCAGAGCGGTATGTTGCAAAGACAAGACTTTCTGTACCCATTAACCTGTTTAACCGATGGCTGGAGGCATTATGTTTTTGGGTTGTCCAAATGTTTGTACTATTCTCATGAACATGATGAGCTAGAGAGTCTTCAGACTTCCTCAAATTCAGCACAGACTTTTACGAAGACTTAAAGATGAATTAGAGTTTAGCTGTCAGGGTCAAAGAATTCATACAATAAATATAAATTTTTACACAAATGTTTATTAGGATAAAATGAAAGGATAACATTTATTCTGACAAAGGTCCGTGACCTTTTTAATGCCACTTTAAATAAAATTTAAGGCCAAATTTGCAAAAAAAAAAAAGTACACAATAAATTTGAAAATATACTCTAACCAAGTAATAACATTAATATCAGTTTATATTCTACAGAAAGGTAAATGACAGTATTTGAGTTTAAGAATGTCCAAATGTGTTTATTAAATGGAAAACAAAAACATTGTTTTTCTGAGCCGTTTCTCATCGTCTCAGTGCCTTTCACCCCCTACAGGGGTAATCATCAGGGTTATTTGTATTTTTAAGATCTCTGTAAGATTAAGATTTGTTTTTTAGACAAGCTACAACCATTAGGTTTTCTACTATATTCAGTTTGCTACCATCAACTGTACTTATGTGCAGAAAAACAACCTTAACTCTTTACCCAGTGAAAGCCTAGTAGGAGTAACCCTTGTTTCTCTTTTCTGAACTGAGTGGTTTCTGTCATATTTCAGGCCTGCTAATAGAACAAAATGACTGTGTTTGCATCAGAAGTTAGTGAGGGTGGTCTCTGCCTATGCAGCTACCCTTGGGAAAACCCGGAAACTATTCTAATGGTTATCAAACCACATCTGTATTGATATATACTGAGGTGTCAACACTCTTCATTAAGGGTACAGGGGAAGTCGTCAAATGTCGTCTTTATGGGGGAAAGAGTAACAGTTTTTGAAAACTCCATAATTCAACTAACCCTTTAAGAGTATCATTGTTTTAACCTCCTGTTTGCTCAGGTGATGTATTCAGTCCACTAACAGTCAATAATGAGGCTTAAATATTCATCACTTTATGTTAATGAGTTTAATATTGATTAAAAATCATTAATTTGGTGCTTTCCTGCTGATGAGGTCGTCTGAATTGGAATATACACTCAACGGCCACTTCATTAGGTACACTTGTTTGGCTGCTTGTTAACTCGAGTCTCTAAGTGGCCAATCTTGGATCATCCTGCTTTGTATTAACAGTTCAGGTCCACCCCAGTACTAGCAAAGTATAACTAATAAAGTGGCCTGTGAGAGTCAGTCAAAGTCCATCCTGTTCCAAAAATAGCACAGTGTTAAAAATACAGTGACATCAG
Source organism: Heterochromis multidens (assembly GCA_015108495.1). Taxonomy (NCBI): domain Eukaryota; kingdom Metazoa; phylum Chordata; class Actinopteri; order Cichliformes; family Cichlidae; genus Heterochromis; species Heterochromis multidens. Next base: position 7,062 of record VUQS01077112.1, read on the forward strand.
GTGATTTAACTGCATTGTTAATTCTCACGGTGAGGTCATTAAAGGCATTTAAAACCCATCCAAACAAAATTTTAACTCTAAATATGTCCGCCAAGGGTGAAGGACTACTCACCCTTGGTGCTGCAGCATGGTAACACGTCTTCATGCTTACTTCACAAATGGTTTGTGTGAGAACTGTGTTAGTCTTGTTTGTTTTTTAATACTTAATATTTTTGGACTTTTCAGATGATGTGGAACAGCCAGGCAGACCGCTAACACCTGAGCAGGATGCTCTGCAGCACATAAAGGCTTGCAAAGACAAACCCTTCCTGAAGGAAATGTTTATTGACTCCATTAAAGGTCGGTGATGCAGCGTTTGTAGCCGTCCCTGTTATGGTAGTTTTTGAAAACTGGCTTGTAGAGTCACCCCCTGTTGATCGTTGACATAAGACACTAATTGGTAATCTAATAATAGGGTGGTGAATAATTTAGCAACATTAACTGTATGCAACTGTAGGCCTCATGTACAGATGCAAGACATCAGAAAACCCAAGTCTGTTTCCAGAAATTTAAGGCACAGTCCAGAAGATTAAATGTAAAACTTTAATGTTAAACATTTCATAAAGTTGGTGAAAACGTTTGAGATGGAATCCATAGTAATGAATTTCTTTGTTCATTTGTTTTTTTTCCTATTAACTGCAGTGTGAATAGAATATACAGTAGTATCTGAATTTAACTTTTTTTTTCCCCTTTTATGTTCATATTTGTAGGGAGAGGTGTGTTCACCAATAAATCCATTGAGCCATCCACCTTCGTTGTTGAGTATCAGGGGAACATCTCTGCTCGCAAAGAAACCCACCAAAAGAAATGTAGAGACACATTAAACAACTTTCTGTTTGACTTTTCCTGGAATGGAACAAACTGGCAGTGAGTTTTCCACCTTCAGCCATTTAAGGAGGGTTCTTAAGGGTTCACCTTAATAGAAAGCATTAATGTGTCCTGATAGATACTGATATCAAGTCATTAAATGTCTGTCACCACTATCAGCCCCAGTCATTGAGATAAAATGCATCTTTTTAACAGTGGTTGAAAGTTCATTATGAGCATTTGTCCTGCAGCATTGATGCTTCTGCAGAGGATGGGACCCTCGGAAGACTTGTGAATGATGATCACATAAGTCCCAACTGCAAAATGAAGAAAATTGTTCATGAGGGGAAGCCACATCTGTGCCTGTTTGCACTGAAGAAGATATCTGCAGGCGAGGAGATAACGTACAACTATGGACAGTCCCCTTACACATGGCGATCAACAGTAGGTTTATTTTGTGTAATGTAGCTTGTGTTTGGTGTGATTTTGTTCCTGTGTTTCATGGGGATGAGGTTTTTTTGTCCCTGCATGTAAATCTCTTAACATCTACTACAGATGTGTCTGCCTCTGTTTATAACAGTATATGAGAAAGTATTATAACATCTAGTACAGAATTTTAATGGCCTTGAGTTGAATTAATATGTCTTAGCAAAGTGTCAACAAATACTGAACAATTGTATATTTTTTTGTAGAATTTATGCAGTTTGCACTGTTGTATTGGGTAGCTTCAGATGCTTTTAAATAACAGCAGGAGTTTTACAAGAGTCTTGTCTTCTTTTTATTTACAGGATAACAACAAGGAACCAGAAACATCAGAAATGGAGACTGCAGCATCTTCCACAGTGGATGAAAGAGTAGGTGTTAAACAAGATTTTTTCATGTTAAGCATCAACACCATAGACCTGGCTGCAGGCTCAGGATTGATCACTTTATGTCTGGTATCTTCAGAAGGGGTTGCAGCCAATGTTTTAATTTCTAATAAAAAATTAAACATTTTATTCCTGTTTTTAGCTGAAAAAATACAAAAAGTACCCTCAAATTAGCATTAACCTTAAACAACACTAGATGGATGCATTACAACAATGGGCTGCAGCTTCTTTATAGAACGTAAGTACCATAGAACAACACCTTTAACTTCCCTAAGAGTCCATCAGTGATCTTAGCAGCACAATCTCTTCTGTAACCCTTCTGCTTATAATGACTCCTCCTTTCTGTGAATGAAAAAGCACTAAGTGCACGGTAGCAGACATCTAATCAATTATAATGTTGTTTTCTGTCTCGATGCATTGTGTGCAATGCATCTGTGTAGTGTTGCAGGTGGTGAAGAAAGGAATGCCTCATTAATAACTATGAGTCAACTGTAAAGTTGTGTTGACGTCATTAAAAGCATTTAAAACCCATCCAAACCGAATTTTAAGTCTAAATATGTCCACCAAGGGTGAGGGAGTACTCATCCTTGGCGCCCAGGGCATATACATAGTTTGTTTCATTTCACAAAAAAAGAGGAGGGGTGAACAAACAAAAAAAAAAAAAGTTGGAGAGAGAACACAGGAGTCTGGACTGTCAAAATAAGTGTTAATTAGATTGTATATTGTAAAGAAATCCAGAGTGCAGTTAGAATTGTTTGTTAGATTATGTAAAGTGCATAAATCTGCTTTTTTCTTAATTCTAGGTTGAGGACTCAGCTGAGGAATTCAGTTCTACAGAATGCTACTCTGATGAAGATTATGTCTGTGAAGATGAACCAAGCAGTGATGACAGCTTTACCGGCAACAATGACCAGCAGGAATTCAGAGAAAATGCAGATTCCTTAGAGGCCGATTTTTCCAAACAGCCTGACAATGCGTCCGGCTCCGATGAGTCTGACTCTGATGGACAGTCTAAAGGCACTTCCTTCACTAACAGAAATTACTGTTACGTTTGCGGGAGACCTCAATCGAAAATTTCTCGTCACCTTTTCACGCATAGAAAGGAAGAGCCTGAAATTGCTGAAGTGTACGCAATGCCCAGAAACAGCAAGGAACGCAAAAAGCATCTGGAGACGTTACGAAACAGAGGAAATTACAAACACAATCAAGGGGTCTTGAAGGCTCGCAGGGGAAAACTGAAAGTGGGAAGAAAATCAGACATGTCCACACTTAAAGAATTTGCTACTTGTTTATATTGTAAACGCATGTATGATCGTAAATTGGTGTGGCGTCATATGCAAAAGTGTCCGTCAATGGCATCTGCAAAACTTGCAGAAGGTGTTCAGAGTCAAATCTTAACTTTGGTTGCTGCCACTGGGCTAACAGACCCTGAGCAAATCTCATCAGGTGTGAAGAAGATGTTAAAAAAAATGAAGAAAGACGATATTTCCTCTGTAGTTTGGGAAGATCCTTACATATTACAGCTGGCACAATGTTTCTACTACATGAGAGAGAAGAAAAAAAATCAGGGATATGTCACTCAGAAGCTGAGGCAAATGGCACGGGTCCTGATGGCATTAAAGAAGAAGTCAATAAATACCTTTGAAGATGCAGCCAAGCCCCAAAACTTCAGCGCCATTGTAGAAGCTGTTCAGGAGATTGTGGGTGTCAAAGAGGGGTCAAATGGCAAACCATCTCTTGTTTGGAGACTGGGAAATTCACTGAAGAAGATCGCTGACATTAAATACGCCAGAGCTTTAAAGAATGCTGATAAAGAGGTGTTAGAGGAAGCAGAAGCATTTATGAAGCTGTGTGCAAAAGAATGGCCCTCCCATACACAATCGCAACCAAAAGCAGCCAGCCAACCGACCTTACAGTTTACACGAGATGTGCTGCTGCTCTACCAGTTCCTGGACAGGACAACAGCTTCTGCAGTCGAGAGTCTGACGATGTATGCAGTAACACCGGTCTACAATGCACTTCTCAAAGTGGTACTTGCATTTGTGTCCTTCTTAAACAAAAATATTCGGGAAGTTTCAAGGTTAACACTCCAGTCATTCAAGGAGAAGGATTTGACAGAGCTTAAAGAAGACGCTGCTGGTTCCCAGTCCCAGTTTGAGCAAATTCTGTCCAAGCACAGCGTGAAGATCAATGTTGTTAGCAAGAGTGGAAAAAAATTTGCTCTTGCTTTAACCCCTGAACTGCTCTCTGCACTAACACTGCTCGTGGACAAGAGGGAGACATGTGGAGTAGATAAAGACAATCCCTTCTTATTTGCAAAACCTAGTGGCAAATCTTCCGACTTCTACCAGGGACACGCATGTGTCAGGATGTTTGTAAGTCGCTGTGGTGCAAAGAACCAGGAAGGTCTCAGGTCTCAGTATTTTCGTAAGCACATTGCAAGAATTTTCACGATTCTCAGCCTCACGAATGATGAGCTTGCTCAGCTAGCCAAGCTGTTGGGACGTGACATTCAGACAGACTGGGAGTATTATCAGACGCCAGAGGCAGCTGCCGATGTCGCAAAAATCTCAGAGCTGCTGTCGGCTATGGAGAATGGATCTCTCGACAGATTCGAAGGAAAGACTCTTGAGGAAATTGAGATTCCAGGTGTGTGACCACATCGGCGCTTCATAAATGTCTGTTCACTTAATTTCCTTCCTCAAAGCAAAACCCTTTGGAACATTTAGAAAGCGGCATTGTTTACATGCATGATTCTTTTTTCTTGTTGTTACTGCAACTTGTTGCTCTGTAGAATAATGTTAAACCACTCTCAAGTTTTCTTTTTTATGACTTTCCTTTAAAGATGAATTGAAGCCAGTCGCGGAGCCCGTCACCCCCGGAAACAGTGATGCTGAGGAAGACAATGAAGAGTCAGAAAGTTCTCTTCAGAAGAGCGGTGTGTAACAGACAAAACCCTCCTACTTAACCTTTGATGTGTGATATAGTCATTTTGCCTGCAGTTATTTTCAGTGGTATTGAGTCTGATTTTAGCAGCTGCTTTACTTTCTATAGTGCCAACTGATCTATTGGTGGGCCGATATTAGCCATCTGCTGATCAATCGGCCAATAAATGAAAATTACAAAAGTAAAGAGGAAACGTGAGAAACACCCTTCAGCTGTTTTGCTCAGTTTGTCCAGAGAGGGCAACTTCCCTGTTGGTGACACATGTTGGGGAAATCTATTTGTATTTCCCGTGTCTGAAAAAGAAAATCTAATGATGAATCAGAATATCAGATTTTTAAAACTCCAAATATCGGTATCAGTCTTTAAAATCATATATTGGTCAGGATCTAATTTTCTATCACCAGGACAAGTTCACTCTCCAGTAAATCTGAATTAAGGCCAAATGACAGACACAGAAGTGGAAGATGCTTGAGATGTCCTGAGGTGTTTACTTGTAGTTGTATGTTTTACTAAAATTAATCATATTTACATGCCTATTATGTGGAGCCTCAGTCTTACCTATTCTTTTTCCTGATGTGACCCAGATTGTGTTTGACATGCACACAAATATCCTTTAATGTTTGTTTAATAAAATCTGTGTTTTAGAGCAGTTTCCAAAATCAACAGACAACTCATAAAGATACTCTAAGTGAATATAGTACTGTGCAAAAGTCTTAAGTCGCCACTTATTTCTTTATACTTTGATTGGGAAATGGGTGCAACAATTTACTGAAACGTGCAAACATGTAAATACAGCATATAAGGCAAAAACAGTTTGTCTCATTTATTTTCTATTAATGACATGACTTTCAAATAATGCTCATCTTCTGTAGATAGTGTTTTAGGCCTGTCACTTCTTCTTTTGTCCTCCATTTGTCCAGTTTTCTCACATTTCTTATGGACACAATGCACACCATGGTGAGTTATGTTAAGTTTTCAGATAATATGAATCACTTTATTGGTGCAAAAATACTATTTTATGCCTATGAAACTGTGTTATTTTCATCATTTTTTCATAGAGTCAACTAAAGAGATGGGAACTAATTATGTATTTTGCAACAGGCTGCTGACAAAGTGCCTAAAGATACAATTTAAAATGGGTTCTTTGCTAAATTGTCTGTTATATGTCGACTCAATACTGGTTCATCCCTTGAATTAAGTATTTTTTATGCTTGAACTTTCCTCTGAAAATGGTCAGGTACAAGGACTGAACTGAAGATGAGTGAAAAAGCAACAAATGTCCAAAGAAAAACTTTCATAAAGCCTGGAGAACTGTTGCTCAAGACCACTTTAAAAAATTACAAGAAAGTCTGTCACTTTGGAAACAAAATATAAAGAAATGAGGGGTGGCTCAAGACTTTTGCACAGTACTGTAAATGGTAGTTTAGCAGAAATCAAAAGAAACCTAGTCAGAAAACAAGCTGAAATGTTGTGATGAGTAAAAATTAAATAGTGAATTAAAAAAGTGCAGATTCTTACATATCTGTCTTTATCTTTTCAACAGGTAAAAAAAGCAAAAGAAAACGAGGCCAAAGAAAAAACAAGAGGAAGGAGGCTGAAAACGAGCAGCTGGAGCCAAATAACGAGAAAAATGAAGATGTGAACGCAGAGAAAGAAGACAAGACTGAAGACACGCCAGTGAAACCCGAGGAGAAGCAGTCTCTTAGCAAAGCAATTGAATCGAGCATTTATTTTAGTGACGATGATGAAGACATGAAATTGGATTTTGACATCGACATAGACACTGATGATGATGACAGAAATGAGGAAAGTGTTGCAGATGGTTGCTCAAATAGCTCAGGAGCAAAGCCCGAGATAACGGATGAAGATATCACAACAGAAGACAAGAAGAGCAAGGAGGGCAGTGACGGGAAGAAGAAAGAGACCTCTCCAAACGAGCACAGTGCTGATGACCCATCAGACCCTGAAGAGACCATGGATATCGACACAGAGAACCATGTGGAGGAGGAATATGATGAAGATGATGACTGGATGGATGTGGACAGTAATGGTGCTGCTCCCACTTTGAATACAGGTAAATTAAATCTGTTGGAGCTTGAGGAGAAATCAGGGAAACGTCAGAAGGGTTCACCTTCTGTCAACTGTGAATGTCTGTGGAGAGGTTTGATCCGCTAAAGTGAAAATGTGTTATTTGTGCTTATTAGTCACAGAAAAGAAGACCGACTTATCAGTGGCAGTGACCGGGATGAAAGAAGTGAAGATAGTAATCCCAAAACTAGACATTGTGAGTGCCCAGTTTCTTCATATGTTTTGCAACCTGCTGGAAATTACGATATTAAAAGGTTGGACAAATCTGAAGTCTGTAAAAGCATCACAGCATTTTTTACAAACAAGTTTGCCTTTGTTTCTTTTGTTTTGTTTTTTTTTTAAACGTAGGAGAAGGTGCAGTATCCTATCCACATTTCTCAGTTGTCATCTTTGAGTAACAAGCAGCCGGTGAAAGATAAGCCCATCCGTGATGACAAGAAGTGGAGTGAAACACCTTCCCCACTGACAGAGGTCACAAACAAGCCAAGCTATGCAAAGGTGGGGAAACTCTCTTCTCTTCCAACCAAGTAGTATTCACCATAAAGTTATTATTTTGGTAAAATCATCTGAGCTGAGTGCATGAAATCTCAGTTATTAGGCCTTAGGCTTGTGGGAAGGTGTCTCGTGTTATTTATATATCAACTACAAGGAACTGCACACAGACCAGCTGCTACATTAAACAGCCTGTACAGTATTGGGTAGGTCTCCTTCATGCTCCTTCAGCTCAGACCCATCAGGCTGGGTCACAGGACCACTAACGGTGTCCTCAGGTGTCTGACTCTAAAAAATTGGTAGCACATTCTGCGACGCCAGGTCAACACTTCTTCGAGCCACTGAACAGTTTTTGTGTAGGTTTCAGAGAGGGCCATCGGCGTGGAGCGTTAAAGAGATAATCAGTGTTTTACACAATGTTGTGGCTCATCAGTGTATAAAATGCTTAAAAAAAATGAGATTAATCAACTCTTTACTCTCTTGCATTTCAGGCAGTGCACATGAACTGCTCCCGCTGCAAAAAGAGCATGGCGAAGGGACAAACTGCTTACCAGAAGAAGGGCTTCACAGACGTCTTCTGCTCCAAAAACTGTCTGTTTGAGATGTTTCCTCACAATAAACCAGCCACCAAGACGTGTCACTACTGTCACAAGTGAGTCTGGAAAATCAACACAATTCCAGTGTTTTTGTATGTAGTAGCCTATGTACTACACGGACACATTTGTAGTGTTTTATTTTTGAAACTTTGCTCTGTTCTTCCTGAATAACAGGCGCTCACAGTTTTAACTCTTTCTCCCATAAAGATGACATTTGATGACCTCACCAGTACCCTTAATGACAAGTTTTGACACCTCAGTATGTGTCAATAAAGACGTGGTTTGACGACCATTAGAATAGTTTCCGGGTTTTTCCAAGGTTAGCTGCATAGGCAGAGACCATCCTCACTAACTTCTGATGCAAACACAGTCATTTTGTTCTATAAGTAGGCCTGAAATATGACAGAAACCGCTTAGTTCAGAAAAGAGGTTTAAGAGTTCCTCCTAGGAGGCTTTCAAGGGGTAAAGTTATTTCTATTAGTGTAGGACAATTAACTGGAGGCCTAAACATGCTTTCCTGCCTGCTTTATTTTTAAGATGCTGATATAAACTTTAGAAATTTCTGTATTTGTCTTTGATCTGAAGTGAACTGAACTCATTTCAGTGCAAAGCAGAAGAGCAGCTTTAGCTGATAAGCGCAAACATTCAAAAACACAGGTCTACTGAGAGTGAGACAGAGATAAGTGAAAAGTTGTAATCATGCTTTTATCCACTTGGGGGCAGCATAACCAAGCTGTATATACAATATATTGACATTATAGTTATAAAGTTATAAACTGTATGATATGGAGAACTATTTTGTTAGTAAAGAAGCCTCCAAAGGATTGCTCTCAGTTTATCCCTGTGTTTCTTACCAGTTCCTGAGTGAATTATCTTCCTCTTTAGCTGCTAAATGATTCACTTTGTCCAGCAGGTGATGTTTATTTACTTCTCCGTCAGTTTATGTGAGTGACACCATGATGAAAGTAGGAGATACAGGTGTGAAGCTGTGGGGCAGACAGTTAAACAGTGAGTTCAAATGCAAATGCAATTCAGGAATGAGAGGTCGGATGTAAGCAACCAGCAATCAGTCGAGTAGCTTCTAGTATCATTTTGTCATCTTTGTACCAAAGTTTATAGGATATGTTAGTGTCTATGTAAGTGTTTGTCATCTCCCCTTCAATCAGGGTGATATCGCAGCCTCTGGACCTCATCATGGCTGCTGTGGACACTAAAGGAACTATGAAGAACTTCTGCAGCCCAGCCTGCTTGTGCTCTTTCAAGTCTGCTTCCACCCAAACACCAAAGTCAGTCTGCAGCATGTGCAACAAATTCTGCAGTGTAAGCATCATTTTTTTTTACTTAATAAAATTTGCCAAATTTATACCCATACCTGCTTCTGCTTTTTGTTATTAATTTGTTTATTTGGTGTTCATGGTTTTTTATTTTTCCCTTCTAGTTTTTTTTTTTTTTTTTTTTTTTATATTTTTTTTTCTTTTTTTTAATAAAAATAAAATTTTTTTTTTTTTTAATTAAGTCTTTT
>VUQS01077113.1:0-11538 GCA_015108495.1 Heterochromis multidens
AGCGACAGCCCCAAAACATCACTGCTCTAGAGGAGATCTGCATGGAGGAATGGGCCAAAATACCAGCAACAGTGTGTGAAAACCTTGTGAAGACTTACAGAAAACATTTGACCTCTGTCATTGCCAACAAAGGGTATATAACAAAGTATTGAGATGAACTTTTGTTATTGACCAAATACTTATTTTCCACCATAATTTGCAAATAAATTCTTTAAAAATCAGACAATGTGATTTTCAGGATTTTTTTTTCTCATTTTGTCTCTCATAGTTGAGGTATACCTATGATGAAAATTACAGGCCTCTCTCATCTTTTTAAGTAGGAGAACTTGCACAATTGGTGGTTGACTAAATACTTTTTTGCCCCACTGTATATAGTGCAAATTGTTCAAGATAGTTTGTAGTGAGGTAGTTATAATTGTGAGTCCAAACAGGTCTATCGGGGTGACTTCATGTACTGGAAAAGAGCCTTGAGGTCGGATCATGGAAGGCTCTGTAGTGTTTGAGTTCAAATAGGCTGTAGCATGGGTGTGTGGGGTCCATACAGATTCACCATCCTGGTGGCTTTCCTGTGACGGTGTATGTTGTAAATGTCCTGTAGAGCTTATAGCTGTACTCCGATGATCTTCTGTGCTCTTGACACAACCCACTGTAGAGCTATCCGATCAGCTGCTGTGCAGCTGAGATACCACATACAGATACACTGTGTTAGAATTCTGTCTGCGGTGCAGCGGTAGTAGGTCAGCAGTCACCTGTTAAGGGAAGCCAGTTCTGCCTCATAACCATTGCTGTGCCTTCTTCAACAGTGCTATGGTGTTGGCAGTCCAGGAGAAGTTCTCAGAGGTGTTTGTTCCAGGAACCTAAAGCTTGGTACATGCTCCATCCTGATGAAGACTGGAACGTAATCCTCATCACGTGATTTTCTGAAGTTGATGATGGTTATCCCTGTGTTGAGGGACAGGTTGTTCACTAAGCACCATCTCACCAAATTGTGCACCTTTGCTCGGTAGGCACTGTTGGAAATTAGCCCAATCACCATTGTGTCATCAGCAAATTTAATGATGGAACTGGTGGTGAATGCAGGAAGACAATCATGAGTGAAGAGGGAGTAGGGAATGGAGCTCAGTACACAGCCTTGTGGTGTACCAGTGGTCAGAATTATGGTGGAGGAGAAATGGGGGCCCTGCCAAACCACCTGATGGCACTCTGACAGGAAACTGAGGATCCAGTTATATGGTGGTAAACTGAGACCCAACTGGTGTACTTTGTGGGTGAACTGCGAGGAGCTCTGACGCATCCTCTAGATGAGTCAAGGCTGTATGAAGAGCTAGCGAGATGGCATCCTCTGTAGATCTATTAGCTCTGTAAGGAAATTGATGTGAGTCCAGAGGGGCAGGGATGCTGGCCTTGATGTGGGAGAGGACCAATCTTTTGAAGCACTTCATTACTGTCTGTGTCAGAGCAATTGGTCAATAATCATTCATGACATGACGTGAACGTGAACGTGACATTCTTGCCAGCCTGAATTGAAGGCTTGTGCAGCAAGAAAACAAAGCACCAACTGTCTACCAACGTTGTTAACAATGAATACTTTTATATTTTTCATGTGACTCTGCTTGGCTGGATCCAAATGGAAAGTTTACTCTGTTGACTTTGCCATTTGGGAGCTGCAAAGAAATGAACTGAACTTTAACCTTTGCTATTGGCTCCAATTAATGCACCCCCAGTGATTTACCACCACACGCACTTCCATACTTCATCCTCAAAAGGCAGTGTTCCCACAGTTTCAGCCAGCATCTAGCAACTCTTTGATCATTAGCTGATAACTTTAACATTCAGCATTTTTTCTGCCTTGCTGATACACAATATATGCCAGTAAGACCAAAAGCCAGTACTCTTGTCAAAAACCCAGCAATAAACTACTGTCAGAACAAGCCATTTCCCAATTGTCAAAGATAATTTCTTTGTATGGATCAAAGGATGTCAGTGGATTCTGAAAGGGGCTGACTTCCAAAAATTATGATAGCAACATTTACCTGTTCATTGAAAATAAATTACGAGCTGTGCAATAGTCAAACGGGTCATATTTAAGGGGCAATAAAGACCAGTATTTTTTTTCTTTCCTTTTTCTTGTAAGAATAAATAAATTCTGGAACATGGAGCTCAAATTCCCCACAAATGGTTCTGTTTATTTACTAGAGCTAAGGAAACACTGTAACACTGATCTGGTGGGTAAAGAAGTATGAACCCAGGTTCATATCCATGCTAATGTAATGTAACATGTGACAACAAATTATTCTCTCTGTTTTTACTTTCCAGCCACAAAAGGCCTTGTTCAAAGTGTTGGGGCCACTGGGGTCAACAGGCATGAAAACATAAAGTCACATTAGAAGATGTACATAAACACATTAACATTGGTTAACAATTTCAAATCACTTAACAGCTGATTATCATGCTACTGCTTCCCATCCCACCCATTCAGTTTTGAATGAAAAGGGAAAGACATCATGAAGTGGCTCAGTAAGGTGTTGAGCGACTGAGCTTTAACAGCTTCAACAGCCTTGGCACTGATTCTGCAGGGATGGCGCACCATTGTTCCAAAAGGTGTTCTCTCTTCTCTCTCTCTCTTTTTTTTTTGTGATGGTACTGGACAGGTATTCAACTGGGTTGAGATCTGGTGATTGTGAAGGATATGATCATTTTCATACTGATAAAAACTATGAAGTTAGTCCAATGGATGGGAGGCTTTATAATCATGGAAATTACCTCTCCCTTCAGGATAGAAACATTTCACCAGAGGGAAAAGGTAAAAACTCAGAGCATCTTATTATTGATTTGCAGTGACCCATCCCTGAAAGGGGGAAAGTGGACACAAAAATGCACATAACAGCATAAGAGAGCCACCAGATCTCCTCAGTATAACAGCTGGGCGTTCAGGTTTATCTTTTAATCTGTCACTTATCTGCATGTATCTTTTTGTAATGATGACGCTACAAGAACAGGTAAGAACCCATGTGGCCATACCGAATGCAGTCACGACTGAAGGCCATACACCAAAGATGGGTTGATCCTTCCATTACCAGCTGGTGATACTATACATATACAGTGGCTTGCCCTACGCAAGGGCAGGATGCTTACCAGAAAAGTTTCCATCCTTCCTTATAATAGTCTAAACCACCATGAGTGTTTTGGAATCTGGTTAGCCTTCACACTCATGGATCTGTAACATAAAGCAGCTTTCATGGTTGATTTTTATTGTCCAAAACAGTACCTCAAAATACACAGGGCACTAAGCCTGATCCTTATAAGATGATGATAATTATAATGCACATCCAGATTGTGTATCTGAAACTGCTATTGTGGGAAAAAAAATTGCTGTGTTTTCATTATGCTAAATCTTCAATGAGTGGTTTCCACTGTCAAAGGAAAGACATTCTGTCCTATATTATTAAGGCAGTTTGTCTCTCTGCTCATTTCAAAGTCATTTCTTAGAACAAGAGAAACACGTCTTTTTCTCATCTGTAAATCACTGTAATGCTCTGAGCCGAGGCAGCTGTAAAAGCACACCTAACAGATGAGTTCTCAATTAAGATTCCATAGTCAGTGCACTCCCAGCACCAAGACACCAAAAGGCTCATGAATATTGAAAAACTGTGTTAGAACATCATTTTGACCCTTTTTCATCTAGTCATTACTTTACTATTCGCCCTTGTCACTGTAAAGAACCTCAACATTAAACCTGACACATTTTAATTTAGATTTACTGGGAATTTAGAGGATGTTCACTGAGTTGCTATAGGACTGAAATCTTAAGGATTTACAGGTTTACTACATAGTGGGAGGTTTCATGTCTCCAGTGGTGTGGGCTTAAAGTGATTTAATATCTGTATCAAAGAGTCAGAGAACTGAGGCTCATTCATACACACAGCAGCCAAGTCAGCTCCACTTTTCTTTATAATCCTTCACAAGGTTGACTAATGAAAGTAATACAGCCATCACTGTGACAATGGTACATTATTCCTCTTGCTATAGCAGACCCCTGACCGGAGGCAAGGAAAGGAAGCTGTAATCTAACAGCACGCAGCTGTAAGGGAAAGATCAGCATGGCAGTGATACAGGCAGCAACAAATATTTAATGCCATCACATCCCAGTCTTTTCAGAATATCTGTCCCTTTGGTGTGAACTAATCGATTATTATAAAAAATGTATTGTGCCTTAACACTTGGTTGACATGATCTACATCCTTTCCTTTTAGCTATCAGCACCTATCAAAACAAAATTACTCCTGTAAAAAAAAAAAAAATCCATTGCTATATTACTAGTCTATTACCACCAGTCCAACATTAATTCTTAACACAATTTCAACCTAACAGTGCTTATGATCAGACGAACCCATACTTCAGCATGATACCAATCACCAGAAATGCAAACATCCAGTAGACATTGTATCTCAACATACTGACTTAAACAAAATTATACATGAGGTGTCCTGGCACTCTGGGTCATAGTCATGGAGCTGTGGTGGTGGCGGCAATTTCTCCTGTAGGTTTTCCCATCGACCTGGATGATGTAGGATCATGGCTCCTTACTCATCTCTTTCACAGTTCCCAGCTTGTCATACACTTTTTCTGTCTGCATCCGGACAACCTGTCCCCCCCTGCAAAATTTGCAGTGGGCGGCTGGACTTGTCATAATGACGCTTCAGTGTGAGCCTTTTGTTGCGAAGTCTGTCACAAATTTGCCCAATGTTCTTTGCGGCGGGCTCCAACAGTTTGTGGCACACAGGAATACCTGCACATGTCTGTCGGGACATAAGACGTTCAGCAGGGGAGCCTAGTTTTGTGTCACGGGGAATGTTTCTAAGGTTTAGGAGGTCGAGAAAAACATCAGTCCCATCCCTGTGTGATTTCTCCATGAGCTGTTTCGCACTACATACCGCTCTCTCAGCAAGTCCATCTGACTGTGGAAACTCTGGGCTACTGGTGGAATGAGTGAAGTCCCATTGTTTTGCAAAATCTTTGAACTGCTGACTTGTGTATTGTCTACCATTGTCAGTAATGAGCGTGTGCAGTGCTCCATGTACTGAAAAGTGTCTCTTTAGCTTGGAGATGACAGCTGCTGTGGTCAAGTCATGGAGGAGTTCGATCTCAAACCAACCTGAATAGGAAACAAAGGGACTTGGTACTGTTTTCCATGACAGGTGAAAATGTCGGTGGCCACTGTTGACCATGGGAGGTCTGGAACGGGGTGAAGTTGGAGAGGTTGTTTTTGCTGATGTGTCTTAGTGCTGTTGCACACTGTACAAGAGAGCAGCTCTTCTGTGATATTCTTTGACATTGCTGGCCAAAAGATGACACTTCTAGCTCTGCGCTTAGTTGCACCAATATCTGGGTGGCCTTTGTGTACAATGTTGATGTACTCTTTGTGCAAGGATTGGGGAATGACTGTTTTGTGACCTTTCATGATGAGCCCGTCCTCCACACTGAGCTCATCTCTGTATGGAAAAAAGGGGCGACAACAGGCTGGAGCTGGCTCTCTCTGATGGGCCATCCTCGCTGGATGACTGCACTGAGGGTTTGTAGGACATCATCCTGTGCTGTGTGCTGTCTGAGGTCCTCCAGGCAGGCTGGGGAGATGTAGCTCACTGTCATCACTTCATAATTAGTGTTTTCAACTGGGCTCTGTGACGGTGGGGAGAGTGGAGCTCTAGAAAGAGTGTCAGCCAGATACATATGCTTTCCCTTTTTGTAGACCAGGCTGATGTCATAACTCTGCAGTCAGAGCAACATCCTCTGGAGACGAGCAGGGGCAACATGGATGGGCTTTTTCATTATGATCACCAGAGGTTGGTGGTCAGTTTCCACGATTGTGAGCTTTCCATAGACATAATCTTTTAATTTTGTGCAGGCAAATACCACAGCTAGGAGCTCCTTTTCTATTTGAGCATATTGCGTCTCCATATCTGTGAGAGCACGCGACACGAAGGCGATCAATTGAGGTGGTCGAAGGCCTCTTGATGGTGCTGGAACCAGCACCACACAGTCTCCTTGTGAGTCAGCTTCCTCAGAGGTGCTGTAGTGTCACTGAGGTTTGGTATGTACTTGCCAAGGTAATTGACCATACCAAGTAAACGCTGCAGTGATGTGACATCTATGGGGACTGGCATTGCATTGACTGCTGCGGTTTTAGAAGGGTCTGCTTTTAGGCCTTCCTTTGTGGAGATGTGGCCTACATAGGATACTTGGTCCAGGCAAAATTTGCACTTGTCTGGGTTTTGCCTGAGGTTGACCTCTCTTGCACGTTCTAGCACTTTTTTTAGGTTGGCATCATGTTCAGCCACTCCATGGCCTCCGATGATGATGTCATCAACAATAACTGAGCATGGATAACCTGCAAACAGCTGTTCCATGGAGCACTGACATACCTCACTTGCAGAGTTAATGCCAAAGGGCATCCATAGAAATCTGTATCGCCCGAACGGAGTGCTGAATGTGGTTAGCATAGAGGATTTCTTGTCGAGGCGTATCTGCCAGAAAGAATGCTTGGCATCTAACACCGAGAACACTGTTGCCCCAGACATTTGTGCTGCCACTTCTTCAGCACTGCGCACTGGGTGGTGGGGTCTTTTCAATGCTGTGTTGAGGTCTTTTGGATTAATGCACAGTCTGATCTCACGCTTGTCTTTTTTATGTGCTGCTACCATGGAGGACACCCGGTCAGTAGGCTCAGTGACTGGTGTTATGACACCAATACGTTGCATGCGTTCAAGTTCAGCTTCGACCCTTTCTTGCATCGTCACGGGGATGCAGTGAGCTGGAAAAACTACGGGCTGTATACTGGGATCTAGCGTCATGGAGTATGTGACTGGAAGTTCCACCAGTTCATCACTGAACAGGTCTTGGTATTGTGTGAGTATCTGTGAGCTGAAGTCTGTGTTGCTCTCTGCGCTGACCTGGTGGACCTCAGGACTAATTTTCACAATGCCCATGTTCATGCATGCTCGAAATCCTACCACTGGCTGTACTTCTCTGTCCACTATGAAGAAAGGCAATGAGTGACGCTGCTATTTCATTCACAGTCTGTCTTGCAGTCTGTTTGTTTGAGTGAGTAATGGCTGCGCGGTTTAGACTTGCAGCAACTTTTGTAGTGATTCAGTTTTTTACAGCTGTGACACTGTTGTCCGAATGCTGGACATTTGTCCCGCTTGGTTGCATGGCTACATCCACAACTGGAGCAATTTGTGACAGTCTGTGGGGATGACAGGGGCTTAGGCTTGTGCTTACTGTTTAGAACTGGTCTTACTGCATCAACATTAGTAACTTGTGTTGCTAGTGTCTTGCTATTTTCCTCAGTCATCTCGTGTATGTGACAGGTTGAAATGGCTTTAGCAAGCTAACGCTTGCTATCTCTTAACAAAGCTTTCCTTAATGTGTCGCTGATGACACCACACACGATGCGATCACAGAGTAGCTCGTCAGTGAGGTCTCCAAAGGGACAACACTTGATCCTTAAATCGCTGATGAATGATTCAATTGTCTCACCTTGCTTCTGGTTTCTTGTGTGAAACCTGTGTCTTTCCATCATCCTGTTGTGCTGGGGATTGCAGATTTCACAAAACTTTCTCTTCAAACATTCCGGATCCTCTCTCGATTCGGCAGGAGTGAGTATCTCTCCGTCCGCACCAGCCGCGTGCACTTCAGGAGCATAGACGAATGAGCGCTCTCGTTCAATGGCGTTCAGTCCAGCAGTGTTGAGGAGTATGTAAGCCCTTGTCTTCGCTGGCTTGTTGGAGTGTGCAGCGGCGATAAAAATATCATATTCCCATTCGAAAAACACGCCAATTCTCTGCAATGTTTTCATCAAAAACAAGAGGGTCAGGTCTGCGAAAAGTTCATTCTGTCTTCTGACACCATGTAGAAGCCTTGTAATGTGGTATGAGTCAATGAACAAGCCGGATATTATATTACTGTAGATTTAATCTAACCCAGCACATGTGCATAACTGAACGATACAGAACCGTGTGGTCAACCATACTGTCGGGCGTTCTGATTGGATTGCCCAACACAGGTATGGTGGCTCATAATAGACAAATGGTGCACAATGATCATTTAACCACATGATCTACAGAAACCAAAACATGCAAAGGATTGCACTGAGACACACTTTAAAGAAGCAGAGGATTCATCGGTGTTGTGAGGGAGAAAAGGTGTAAGGTAATGTGTGTTTTATAATCTCATGAGTCATATGATACTGTAGATACATGTTTGCTATTAGCTGTTTACTGTTAGCTTGCCACTTCCGCAGCTGGTCCGTCACGTTATTGTCTCCCCAAAAACACTTCCGTTGTGTTTTGTGAGATTTCGTTTTTTTCTACTTCCATTGTTTTTTATTCAACTTCTGTTGCAGTGCGTTTGACCTCTCAGGGCCACCGTAGATATCATTTAAGGATTAGACATAAATTATATATCTGTTAAGCTAATATGCAGTACTAAAAACAGGCAATCTTATTTGTTTCTTTCATTAGTCACAGCAGTGTGTCTGCAAGCTGAGAACAATAGGAGCGTCTTACTTCTAAAGGACCAGATGACAGTGACTGTAACAGCTTCCAACTGCGGCAGATACATCTGTGGCTTTGCAGACTTTTTGTTTTCTGATCTGAGCTTCTGTCCACAACGAAGCTGCGTGCCATTATTTAGTGCTGCATCCAAACACCATCAGCGGTAAATAATGACAACAAGAGCAACTGCCACGCATATGAGCTCATACTTTGATAAGCCCCACCCACCCTGCAGCAGCTGAGTGGCAGGGAGAATCAGAGTGGTCACATGGCTTCTCTAGTCATCTGTTTCAATAGTGGCCTAACTTGGTCTGTCTGATCGTACCGACCACTTTCAACTGCTGCCAGGGCCACAGGAAAACAGTCATCATCACTGTGCAAGTGTGTGTTTGTGTGTGTGTGTGTGTTAGGTTGAAGCCCTGGAAGGAAGGGGTCTCTTGTCTTGCAATTTTCCGCCCTGATTGGAGTGAATGAGTGGCCATTCTGTTGCTCAGCTGAATCTCTCCACCTCCTTTTCACTTTGGGTTCACAGCGTGGAGCCAAAATGACAGACTCTTACAGCTCGAGATGTGACATCATTGCTTGTGCGTGCCAAGTTGCACACCACTGCAGACTACGAGCCTTTTTCTGTATATTATAAAGTTAATGCTGCATTAGCACAAAAGATCACAAGCATACAGCAAAACAGGATCATCTGGTTTTCTGACATTTGTATGGCGCTTTCGATGACAGAAGGCCTTTTCCAGTGTTTTGACACTCTGTAACATCAGCAATGGGAATAACCCTTTGCTTGGAATTATTTATTAAGTGACTTCATCTTAAGGAGCTGATCTCACAAAACAAATTCCCAGCAGTCTTAGGTGGCTGGGAGTTCTTAATCTCATGAGACCTTACTGATTAAATAAAGGTTAAATAGGTTTTTAAAAAATAAATAAATAAATAAATAAAACACATGCAAGAAGCAAAAAAACACCTCCAGGAGCCAGTAAATTTTTTTACTCTTTAATTTAAGGTGCGCCCTGTGACAGACTGGCGATCTGTCCAGGGTGTACCCTGCCTCTCGCCCTGTGGCAGCTGGGATAGGCTCCAGCCCCCCCGCGACCCTGAATTGGATAAGCGGAAGAGAATGGATGGATGGATGGATGGACTTTAAGGTGCTTGCAGACATATTAAAGTTCAAAATTTAAACTTGTCACTAATTGATACTTTTGCACACCAACTGAAATGTTCCATCCTCAAAATCTCTCAAAATGCCCAACTTTAAAAACAGACCAAGCAAGAGGAAAAATAACTTAAAATCACTGCTCGTCTTTCTGCACAAACAAACCCAATGTATTTAATGTCAACGGTATTAATTTATGAAGCAATTTTAATGCAGCATTATCTCATGGAGTCCTTATACATCTATAGGATGTGACATGTTTTTACAAGAGGCCATAAAGTGTGTTTGTGTAAATTATAAGCTCAAGTTTCATGTTTAACACCTATCTCACAAACACTCACTAATACAGTACATTTAACAGAACGAGGAATTTTCTCTTAGATCAGCACTCTTCCTTTCAACTGAGCTCCCGCCTGCAGCAACTCTTATTAAATTACTGTATACATCAAGGCATGCTGGGTCTTGATGGTGAACATTTTGTAGTGTGTATGTGTGTCTGTGTGTGTATAGCACAGAGCTTATACATTTTCACAGATTTGTTTTCACTGTAACCAAGGATTGAGTTTAAATATGCCAGACTTCCACCTAATATCTCTTCAAATCCCTGTGAAAATTATGACTCAATCATTGCTCGAGGTAATGACTGTTTACACTCTGTTTTACAGCGTGGTGTTTTAATGATCAATCTGTTCAATGGGAGTGTCAACGCCCAGACTCGCATCCCTAGCCCCGGGTCTTTTCACTAATTTTCTGCAGCGAAGAGCGGATACGGGTCTTTGCAGAGTTGTTGGCCTGAAAAGGTAGAAGCAGATATATTTATGTAAAAGTTCTACTAAAGGTGGAGGCCAACAGTGAGAGGTTACGTGGATTGAGGGTGCTCTGGCAAACGTGTTTGCTCACATCCTCCCACACACACGCAAGTGCCAAACATCAAACCATCCAATTTTCATCGTCTCAAAAACACATACAGACACACGCATTTCTCCTGTTCCCTGTTTACTTTGCTATACCACACAGGCGGATTTATGAACATAAGCATGCATTTCCAGTGTGCATACGCATATTTTCTTTTGTTGCAGAAGAATCAGAACAGAAGCAGAAAAAACATATTCAGTGACACATTAGGGAACATATTAAACAGGTTGTTCATAATGCGTTCATATGTATACATTAATACATGAAGGCTATTATTTTAATTTCCTTGTCTGGAGGCACTGTTATGAGAAACGTGATCTGAGAAGCCAACACACTTAACTGTGAAGTTCTTTAGTGGTTCAAGTCCCCTTTAATAAAGAAAAATCCCCTCACCTGCCACAGCTGTCTGCATAAACATGTTGTGAGCCCATACACCCACACACACATGCACATACACAGGAACAATTACCTGCTGTCAAACTAGAGAACAGTCATTTAAAGAAAATCAAACCAAACAAAAGGCAGCCAGTTCTCATCTTGGATTACAAATCAGAGGAGCCAGAGCTCTACTGCAACAAAACACAATGCCACTCTGTCTATGCACTGACAGATGAGGAAACGAGAAAACATTAGTGGGAGGAAAGACTTAAAAATCAAAGAAAGTGTTGCTCACATCTGACTTACAGATTCTGTACCAAGTTCTATACAAAAAAACAAAGCCATAGTATTTACATATAGTAGTCTAATGATATATATATATATATATATATATATATATATATGTGTGTGTGTGTGTGTGTGTGTGTGTGTGTGTGTGTGTGGTGCAGTAGTGATTTAGGGATTTATTTATATTAATGTGTCATGCATTTCCAAATTCCTGCAATTCAGGGACATGAATCCTACATG
>VUQS01077114.1:0-13286 GCA_015108495.1 Heterochromis multidens
TTACATAAAAAAAATACAAAAAAAAACAAACAAAAAAAAAAAAAAATACACACACACATATATATATATATATATATATATATATATATATATATATATATATATATAAATGAAATGTTAAAACAATACAAAAACATAAAAATATGTAGGCTTGAATGTAATATCTGTAATATCATAAGAACAAAGTCAGAAGTCAACATCAGTGTTTTGTTATTCCATAGCATTTTAATTGAATTTCATAGTATCTGTAGTTTAATATGACTTTTTTTTTACTTGATGAGTTGACACCCTCAGGGTCTCATTAGTACAGCTAAGCTAAATATACTAAATTTGTTGAAGCTGAATTGCTGCTGAGTCTTGTCACCCATAATTGCTTCAACAACATCAGCAAAGTTATCTTAAGGAAAGGGATACAAGAACAAAATAAATACAAGTGTGTTAATATTTTCAGGAGAAATGCATCCTCTTTAAACCTAAAAATTTGTTCCAGCTGTACGATCTGATAAATATGACTGTTCTTCACAGGCGGAGAGAAAATTCAGTCACTGGTAGGACTCAAAATAGAAAGCAGTATTGAGTCATTGGCATGCCAGCAGCTCTCATGAGGTGTTTGCTTCACAGTAGGTGGAACCACTTATAAAAAAATAACAGAGGCTATCTGTTGTTCTCTTGCAGTAAAAGAACACAATAGGGTAATGCTGGCCATAATGGAAAAAATGCTTGTATGAAATCAGTAGAGAGAAAAAAGTCAACCATAAACTACACAGAAAAGCTTATAATCCTTCTCAAAGCTATTAAATCTACATTTAGCTACACTGCACATTTTTATTCTCATAAAATTGTACAGAATATTAGTATAACATAGCATTTCACAGTATAACACAATATTTTTCCAAAGCATTCATTAGCATCAGCAGATTTTGTCCAAGACTAAGTTACGGATACTGAACAATTACACAAACTTATATTACACTATTTATGAAACCAAAGGTAGACTTTTACATCTAATATGTATATGTGTGTGTGTGTGTGTGTGTGTGTGTGTGTGTTATGATTAGGGATACAGTTTTTCAGTATATGGACATGGTTTAAAAATAATGAAAATTTACTATAGATTTTTCCAATGATGTTTGTGTATCCATTGGTACAGCTTTACTGACAATGTAAGCATTAAGCTTTTTTTCCTGTTAGTAATTATAATGTAAATTCCTGTCTGTGCATAAAGCAAGTCATTGCCTATGGCTTTGGTCACCAGTGAACATTCCAGGCTCCAGTTGCTCAGGTAACTCTCTAATGTATTTGCCACCCTGTCATATATTAGGCAATGACATCCTTCTGCCAACAGGTAGTCGCTTTAATCAGTCACCTAAAAATTGAGAAGTATAACTTGAGAACCTGTCCACTTTGCATTACTAATGATTATTTCACCTGTCATCATTAGAAGTTACTTAAAGATAACCTAAATGATTGGGAATAAAAGAATAGCTCATAATATGATACTAATATGATACTTTACCTGGATAACAATAATATCACAATACTTTATTCTGCAATACTCAATATATTGCAAGACAATCATGATACTTCACAATACTAAAATATGCCATCCATCCATTCATCTTTTTCCACTTAGCCATAAAATATACCCTAAAATGACAAAACACAGAAATTATATTTGACCCATTTCTGGTGTCAGTTTATGTGTATGTTGTACCATTATTAATCAATCTTAATCTTGGGTCAGTTCAATTAGGTCTCAGATTTGCTTTCCCCTGCTTCTTCTTCTTCAACCCAAGTTAGTTAACTTCTGTTCACTTTACCTCATTCATTTGATAAGTGCCACCATGAAGAGTCATTAAGCAGTGACTCTGGTAAGTCACTTATGCTTTAATCAAGCATAACTGACTTGATGTAAATTATAATCTTGATATTTTTTATCACAAGAGTAAACAAAAAAATATATACTGCAATATTGATAATTTTTTGCATCCCTTATAAAACTAGCATGTAGTATGGAATTAACATACCGTATTATCTTGTTTGGAGGCATAGTGGTGCAGTGATGTCTTTTTGTGTTGGCCCTGTGGTGGACTAGCAACCTCTCCAGGGTATAATGTGCCTCTCACCCAATGACAGCTGGGATACCTACTGTGAACCTAAGTTAGATAATGGATGCACGGATAAGCTGAGCAAGTCCCTGTTTGGTTGCACATGGAAGTAGACTACATGAAATCCTTGCTGCCAGTGATTTTATAACTCTTTTAGTAACTGACAGTTAATAGCAGTAATGTACAGAGCAATTTAAGAAGTCACCAGAAAAAGTGACAGCAGGAGACAGGAAGCAAGCAAACATGGATGTAAATACTAAACTTTCACCATTGTGGAAACACTGAACATGATATAATCACACAAGCAGTAGTAATGTAATAGACTGTCAGTGACCAAAATCAAACAACGCCAGTTTATAATCACCAGATTATGATCAACTTCTTGTGGTGAGTATTTTCAATTATGAAGGGTTGTTGTTGTTGTTGTTTTTGTTTTCCCATTCTGCCTTAATCAACAGCTTCTGCTCACAGCTTAATTACCTTGTCAGTGTTACACTGTGAGTGACTGCATGGGGTATTATAAATCATGCTATAGTCTCAGAACAGTGTAGTACATAAGCCTGTCACTCAGTACTCCTGGAGAAAAACACAAAGCTTAAGTTACAGCTTCCAAAATCAGATTTAGACATTGCCGAGCATATCTTTAGTGTCACTGTGAAATCTCTAAGAGAGGAAAATAAATGTTGTCTTTCAATGATCATCAGTTTGCTTGTGCCTGTGCTTATGCCTGTGCCTTAAGAAGCACAAACAGACTTAGCATGCACTCAATATAACACTGAAGACTCCTTAAGTATAACAAGTAATTCTAGAAGTCCCCCCCCCCCAACATCACAGTACTGTATGGAAGTATTTTAGTGAAACTTTTAGTGAGACTTTTCTGCAATTCTCTGAAGTTAGTTCAAAGCTATGGAAGTGCTTTGAGGTTGACTGAGTTTCTAGATGATTATATCTCATAGTAACGCTGGTCCTTCTCAATTAAGGACAGAGTAGCTTGAGCTCCATTAAGCAGTGCCATTGTCTTTGCCACTGTCAGCTGAGACAACGGTAATGCTTATAAAATGTTCCTGTCAGCATTTTAAATGGAATATTTTACAGTGTTTTAATGCTCCATTCACAGATAAAGGTCAAATCATTACAGGATGAAGGTAAAGAGAGAGAAAGACAAACTGAAATAGCACTTGCCTGTTTTGTTCTTTGGTCTGAATGTTTTTTCATAGCCACGGCTGGTATGTCCTCGACAGGTATTTTTTGTCTTGGCTTACACACAGCAGCAGGGTATTCCCCGAGATACACTGGGGGCTCCGAGCCATTACTATACGCCTAACTAAGCAAATTTTCTAAGAAAACATGAGCAATTTTTATGAAAAAGATTTAACTTGTCATATATTGTAACTCTCCTAACATGCAGATAAAAGCTCCTCAATAAAAATGGAAAGAAAAGCAAGAAGAAAAGGCACTTTGGTCCATTACATAACAAGTCAGAGTCTCAGCAGCTCTTGTGAGAGAATCCGTTTCTGAAAAGCACAGAGCAGAGACCTCCATCCGCAGGTGGAAATGTCTGTTGAATGCATATCATCCACTCTGAGGGAGCCCCCTTGTCCACACAATAGCCAGCGACAGCGTAAGCATCTTCCCCCGCTGCGTTCCACCCCACAGGCAGTGCACACCAATAGGCAGAAAAACCAGTGGGAGTGATTCAGCCCTCTTGAGATCAGTGTTCTGACATTTTTCATGTTTCCCTTCCTCCCCATGTGTCTGTGTCTTTTTCATCAACTGGTATAATGAGCCGATGTTGTGTTGTTGGAAGAGAGGGGGAGAATCGCTGCAAAAGCTAAAGGGACCTCCTCACTCCTCTGCATTGCTGGAGCAGTGTTAACGCTCACAGAAAATGTGTTAGCCTACTGGCTGCTTAAACTGACTACACAAGCTATACTCACTGCTAGGTATTGTTGTTTTTCTACATGACAATGTCAACTGCTGACAATATTTCATTTTTTTGATGTAATAATTACAGTTAATATTCTATACATGTTCTATAATACAGTTTGAATGGCTTGGTATCTCAGATTTTTTTACCCTGATGAAAAAAAATTCTGCTTCACAGTTGATTAAATCAGTAGACAGAAATATGCTTAAAATAACATTTCAGTTGACAAAGAATTACACTATGCTTGGGACAAAATAACAGTGTTGATTAAATTCAGCACTATAGTGTACATTACTAAAATAATATTTCATATAATAACTAATGATTGCAGCTGCAAATGCAAAGAAAATGTAGTGATCATTGTCATAATTGCAGCTACCTTTCAGGTTTAATTACACAGCCTGTTGTTTATGTAATCTCAGGCCTTTCTGTTTCCCTGGCAGCTGAATAACATATATGACTTCAACAATAACCTCATGCTCTAATGACATGAAATCTTAATGCCAGTCATAGGCTGCTTTGACACTTGCTATGTACTAGAACAGCTCATTCTAGAATAGTTATGTAAATGTACACTCACCAGCCACTTTGTTAGGAACACATGTTCAAGTGTTTGTTAACACAAATATCCAATCAGCCAATCACATGGCAGCGACTCAGTGCTTGTTCAAACTGAGCATCAGAATTGCAAAGAAAGGTGATTTAAGTGACTGAACATAGCATGGTTGTTGGTGCCAAATGGACTAGTCTGAGTATTTCAGAAACTGCTGATCTACTGGGATTTTCCCACACAACCATCTCTAGGGTTTACAGAGAGTGATTGGAAAAAGAAAACATATCCAGTGAGCAGCAGTTCTCTGAGCGAAGATGCCCTAATGATGCCACAAGTCAGAGGAGAACAGCCAGACTCCTTTGAGCTGATAGGAAGGGAACTGTGACTCAAATAACCACTTGTTACAACTAAGGTATGCAGAAGAGCGTCTCTGAATGCTCAACGCGTTGAACCTCGAAGCAGATGGGCTACAGCAGAAGACCACACTGGGTTCCACTCCTGTCATCTAAGAACAGGAAACTAAGGCTACAGTTCACACAAGCCCACTAAAATTAGACACTAGAATACTGGAAAAACATTGCCTGGTCTGATGAGCCTCGATTCCTGCTACAAGATTCAGATGGTGGGGTCAGAATTTGGCATAAACAGCTTGAAAGCATGGATTCATCCTGTCTTGCATCAAGAGTTCAGGCTAGTGTGGGGGACATTTTCTGAGTATCTACCTGAACATTGTTGCTGAACATGTCCATTCCTTTTATTTACTAGAATCTAACCAATTTATCATCGGTGGGCTGATATTATCAGTCAGTATTAGCTATATGCCAATCTATTAGTATTGGCATTCGTAACAGTTGATAAATGAAAATTTAAAAAGTAAAGAAGAGATGGGAGAAACACCCTTCAACCATGTTATGAGTGTTGGCAATTGAATAGTTTGTCCACCAGAGGGTACCCTGACACTTCCCTGTTGGCAAAACGTGGGCTTGGAACGCCACAAACACAACAACCAGCAAAGGCAGAGCGTAAACTTAAGTAAATTAATCTCTACACGTAACAAATGTTACGGAAATCTGTTTATGTTTCGAATTCATAAAAGAAAAAAATATCAGTGGCTATGTTGGTTATTGGATTTTTAAATCATCAAATATCGGCATCAGCATTAGTCTTAAAATCCTGTATTGGTTGGTCTTTACCTTTAGTGATTATATTCAGTTTAACTGTAACTTAGATTTAGAAAACTGTCCATAAGTACATATCCATAACCATTTGACTAGAATTTTTATTAACTATTCTATTTAACAGGTTTCAAGTTAGGACACCAATTTATTTAATTTTTGAACATTGCTCATCTCTTTCCATAAATTATGCATTCCTAATGGTTGCCAAGTTCTACTGCTTATCCATTAGTTAACTTTTTCTACTCAAATGTGGAAATCACAGTTTCATTATCACAGTATGAATTCTGTATTCATTGAATTTAAGTACAAATAAAAAACAAATCGGGGGTTTCTCATTAACAACATTTAAAATAATACTGTGAAAAGAGTTGTTGAGCCTGCAGAGGTTTTTCCAGTTTGTTTGTAATTTTGTTTGGTTTTTGACAGGCTAAAAAACTTTAAAGGGTGCACTTTGGTCTCAGCTTTAAATTTTGTTTTAAAAAATATGTTTGGGCATTGCAGTGAAACCCAAAGAGCCAGTGATCTGTTCTTTAATGCTGTGTTTCTATTAACTTGAATTTGCACGTGTATAGAAAATTAAAACTATGACACAAAGAAAGAGGGAATGGTCTCAATACATTTTTGATAAACAATGCAAAACAAATGCAACACATACTCAAGAGAAGCCCTTGCAGAGAAGGAAATTAAGAGGGTAAAAAAATGTTTTGCAATGTACTTTTGTTAATACTGTTTATACCCAGAATGTGCAGAGTTGACATAAGCAACTATTTCACAAACTGAGTAAACTGCAATTAATATTCGGTAAAGGCCTTTTTATAAGACATGCGTGAGATCATCTGCTTTTCAGTACACACTTTAGAGGATGGTTACTGGTCTCTGAGAGGCTTAATAATTAAAGACCTGGGACAGATATCAGCATTTTGAGCATATTTACTTATCGCAATGCCCTTCTCTATTTTTCATGAGCTGCTTCATATTATGTTCTGCAGCATTTGAGGATGGAAACTACAAATCTGTAGCACACTTCAAAACTCCTAATGCATAATGATTCTGACCAAACAGACACTAATACTCTAAACTGTTTTTAGCTCATATAGACTCCTTAACTACCCTTCTATCCACTGGAAAAAACATTAATTTGTTGATGTACTTGTGAAGCAACATAGCGCTGTAGGGGATTTCCACAGTATAACTGTGGTTCCACCTGTTCACTCACATTCAAGGTCCAGGAGGAAGACAACACGGTGAGGAAACTATCCAAACATACTGGAAAGAGGCCACCGTCACACTCGGTGGCAACATCTAAAGTTCCCAGATTTAGGCACTGCCAAGCAGTATAATTTAAGCTTTAAACAGGCACTACAGCTTTCTTAATCAAATCACTATCAGTCAACGACCAAAGTGATTCACTCACCTTAAATTTTTAGCATCTTATCTACTTCCTGAGACATAAATCAAAATCAAAGCTAATGTTTTATATCTACTGGATGTGTCAAAGGGCAACTGTTTGCAAAAATGGCTTCTGCATCATCTTAAAAGGTGATAATAGGTGAGTGTTGTGTATAAAATAGCAAAATACCCCAAACTCTACAGATTGTCCTAGCATCTTTCAGCTTATTGTTTGGTTTCATAGCAAATACATCCAAAACCACAAAGCTCTGATACCACGTCCCTGGCACCAAGTTTGCAACTAGCAGCTAAGAGTCAGATGTTTCACACTGGAGATGGCAATGACTAGGCTAAAAGGAGCACAAACATTGGTCTTACGTCCAGCGGGTGACCAGAAACACACAAATGAATGCTATTGTGGCTCCGTATCTGGATGTGTAAATACTCAGCTACTGGCTAATACGATAAATCAACTGCCTAATTAAATGCAAAACTAAATAAGGAAAGAGGCATGACATCATTCAGCATATGGCAGACATTTTTATGGCTGTATATTTAGATGATATGGATTCAAATATGTCCCTTTCCCTGATCAGTGTGCGTGTGTGGTGGGTCATACAGGGCTGGGCTAAAATTAGAAGTGATGTCTTCCTGTGTAACAGGAGAGACGCTGGCCTGCTAACATTAGAAAAATCTAAGGCCTGGCACATTCCTCTGTATAAATAACTAGGGAGAGTTGGTGGACAAGGGGGGCGGGACAGAGAGACATTTTCAAAGACGGAGAAAGAGGTGGGAGAGGGAGAGAAAGAGAGAGGGAAAAGGTTCAGGCTGCATCATTGAGTGATGGGACAGCTGTAGACTACGCACATGGCAGAGAAGAAGAGAGCTGAATCAAAGTGAAGGTTAAAATGGAGCGTCAAAGGAAAACTTCCCAGCATAAAACATGCAGCAGCACAGGACTTGTTTAATCCTCACAGGCTGGAAACACTGACAAAGCTCTCTTCCAGCTAAAAGTTCTAAAGTCGAAAAACTGATTACTTGAAACATGTAAATCCATGTCAATATTGTGTTGCCTACTTACATGAAACTACATTTTTTGCAATGTGATTGATTACATAAACATTGTCATACTGTATCACATGATAGCGGTCCAATAGTACTTCTACATTATATTGTAATTCTAAATTTGTTGGCTCCTCTGATACATGCAGTATATTAATGGAGTCTTTACACTGTGATAGAACTTTAAAAACTAAAAGTAGCAAATTTCTCCTGTGATATAATGTATGATGTTGCAGATAAATGAGCAGTTACTGTATTTGTCACTTAGATTTCCAAAACTCAATTTGTAAAGCGAAAAGCCAATTATTTTTCAAACAATCAAACAGAAATTGAGACTCAGCTGAGACTCTTGTTTTGTTAACAGGCTGGTGGTGGGATCCTGTTGCATGCTCAAACTTGATTGTGTGTCTTTTTGTGGACTGTGTCCAAGCATTCAATGTTTATGTAGGAAAGGAAATGTCCACTGCAGTTTCTTGCTGACTACACTACAAACGATTCTTGTGATCATGTTGTCCAGTCTGCAGACATCACCACTCTTTTAAAACCATTTTTTTTTTGCCCTACACTTGCACAATCTCTCTCTTGCCCCTTGATACCAGGAAGGACTGTTATGTAAGGACCCTTTTCCCAGAAAACACTTTCAATCTATCAAACTTTACTGATGTTCAAGTGATTGGACTGTATTCAGCAGAGATGTGTTGACATCTTTGTGCACGTAAATGCATGCCACATATAATATATTCTATCAGTAGGAAAGGGCAGTTAGAAACTGAAGAAAGAGTTTCTCTACACACTCATGCTGAGCACTGCAGAACAATGACAGAGTGCTGGGGCTGATATATGAAGGGCATACTTGAGCAGCCAGTAATGCCATTTTTCAAAGCAGCTGAGGTGGTCAAGGCACTCAGGTGAGCTGAATTTAGATCAGTGTTGGGGATGATAAGAAGCATGAGAAGAGGTTTTGTTGATAAGAATG
Organism: Heterochromis multidens; assembly: GCA_015108495.1. Classification (NCBI taxonomy): domain Eukaryota; kingdom Metazoa; phylum Chordata; class Actinopteri; order Cichliformes; family Cichlidae; genus Heterochromis; species Heterochromis multidens. The sequence goes on from VUQS01077114.1 coordinate 9,194, forward strand.
CATTGGCATTGCATTGGCCTCCTGAGCATCACCAGTTAGACATTGAGGAATCTAACTGTAATACATTCTCAAGGACTCACCTCAGCTAAATCTGTCAAAAGCAGTGGTTGGCATAAGAGTGGTTTATTTTCAGCATGCATGGTAGAAATTCAGCTTTTCCACTATACGCTCATCTCAAACACCTATGCACCTCAAAGGGAGACTATACTTGTATCTTACTGCATGCATTGGCAGAACACAACATAGAGAAAAACAATATGCTTGGCAAGCATACACTGCATTTGTGGACTGTTCATGTGTATAAGTATATTCCTTAATATCTGATTTTATGTGTATTTTTGAAGTGTTTTGCTTTGATCTCGGCTTTGATCACTATCTCATACATTGGCACCTAATGCCTGAGCAAAGATTCAGTGTAAAATAATAATAATACAACACCCCCCAAGCCTTAATATTTAAAGGAACAGTAAAATATAATAATGAGCATATGATAATGAAGCCTATAGAGCAACTTGCATCCTGTTTGGGATATTAATTGTAACTATCATATTATTCAGCAGCAAAAAGGAACAAGAAATCATGCATTCTAATTTTGCTCACTAAGGGTGGCAGGATTTCCGGATGATTATAGCAGGCTGTGTAATTTAATAAAAGGTTTCACAATGACTGTTATTTCAGTCATATTGACAGTGATAGTAACTGATATTCCAATATGGGAACCAGTTGACTTATGCCATGCCGCAACTATCATCAGCGACTGCTCTAGCACGTCATCTCTGGGCCTGTGTACATGTGCAATCATGGAAGTAATTGATGGCTGATACTTCACTGCCTCACTGCAGCACTGAAAAAAGTTGAGGCCAGCTCAATTTTGACTTGTCATGACCATCATAGCAACAAGTTTGTAGCTTGATATTATTGATTTCCATTAAAAAATAACTTTTAGATAATTGCTTCTGCACCGGTTCCATCTGCCAGCCATTGTGCATCAATACATACAGCTGCATTTTAAAAAGCTGCATGGACAGTTTTGAGATTGCTTTTTAGTAAATGCAGTAGCTATTTTGCTCTTTATGTGCACTGTTTAGCTGCATGCAACCAAAGCCTGATGTGGTGAGACTGGTCAGTGGAAGATGGTCCATAATAAGAGTGCAAATGGAAATCACGAAAGCTTCTGGTAACAAAAATCTTGTCCTTTGCCTACAGATTCTGCATATTCATTTGCAGATGCTTGTTCACAGGGATTACTGATTTTCTAAAGGCTCAGCACCAATCAGTCACCACATTGCGGTTTTAAGGGAAAACTGGAGGTTTTTTTCAATTCATTTAAAGGCTACTTAGGGAAGAAAGTGTGGTATAAAATATTTTTTAGTGGTTCCTTACATATGAAATCCTGCAAAATGAATCTAGAAAAGGCTACATTATGTCTGTGTGGGAACCAGTCTAAAGTAAAACTTTAGACATACTGATATTACCTTCACCCAGATCCAGTACAGCCAGTACAGCGCTGCTCCGAGCCTCTCCCAGGTGATTGTTGGCAATGCAGGTGTAGAGACCAGCATCACTTGGTTTGCAATCCCTAATCCATAGCCCTCCATACTCTTGGTTCTCCATGTTGAGGAGTTCATCATTGTGGTACCAATACAGGGAGGGCTGGGGATCTCCAGCCACAGTCACCTTGAGACGGATGTCACAGCCCGTCCCCACAGCGGCGTTCCTCATTTTCCGTATAAAAACCGGTGGGGTTGGGGTGTGATAACCAGGTCCTTGAGGTTCCGGGACAACTTGGTCTGGGCTCGCTTTGGACCGTTTTGGGGGGATGATGGGACTTGGTGGTGCCACTGCTTCATCTGCCCCCTTTTTCAGGGTCATTTGCATCTCAGCTTTTCTCATGGCTAAAACTGTCTACCTGGACTTTACGATTATAACACTACCTGGGCCTTCTCCTGGTAAACCTTAGTCATGCCTTAGTAAGGCATTAGAGTCTATGATTAGTTTTTACATATACATTACAGCTAACATGGCTTTCACATTTTTGAACATTAAATAGATAAGTTCATTTTACTTTTACTTTAGAAACATATCTGCATTGTTTAGTGCTCCTCAAATTGCTGTTCTCTGACCTCAGCTGTTTTCCAAAGAAGAAAAAGAAATTGTTGATCACCAGGTAATTAAGCAAAAAGAGATAGCTACCGCGCTCCTGCCTGAAGGTATTTTTAGGGCAAGACCTACTGGATCATGTTGCATTAACAGCTCCCTTGACTTGTCTGTTGGAAGTGACAGTTGCTTCTCTCCCTTCTTTTCCTGCTTTTCTCTTACTTTTCAATCTTTTGTAACCAGTTCTCAGAAGTATGTAACTTCTTCACTCAACATGGTGTGCAAGTCCTCAGTGATGTTCCTCTTTATTCCTGGTGGCCTTGAGAGTTGCTCTTGCTTGGCTTCAGGTTGAATGGAAGCATCAAGTCGTGTCTGGCAAGTTGCACAGTGCCCCCCCCTCGCTGTTTATCCCATGAGTTAAACCACCCCACTCATGATCTCCCCCTAGCTCTACCAGTCAGGGGAAATGACAGTCACAGCCCAGCAAGTCTTACAACGACAGCTGCATGCTGATCCGTCTGACCACTCACTGCTGGGCTCCCGCCCCCTTGTAATTTTTAGCCAACCTGAGGTCAGTAGAACATGTGAGGTGGTGCAACACTTGGCACACTAGAGGGAGGTAGTCAGTATGGGACATATGTTTAATTTGTAGGTCACAGAGGCTGACATTGGCCTCTCTGTTGTGTTGAAGTGGTCAAATATCATATGTATCATGCAAAAGAAAAATGTCATTGGAATAATAGTGTGAGGCAACAGTTGGGCCCATGTAATAAATATTTTAGGAATCCTTTACAATTTAGTGGCAAAACTGAGGTGGTATCGGAGGTGCTGACCTTTTGGCTGATATCAGGGTTGTGGTCATCCCTGATAAATCATAACAAAATGTTTATGGGCTGAATACATTGTGTGCATTGCCTTATTAAAATAGTTAGATTTATATATGTCATTGCTGAGGTAACACTTGACTGACACACTCACCAAATGAGAGAAAACTTTCATCAAACCTGTTGCTCACCCTTTAAGGAAAGTATGGCTTATAACCCAAAAAATGTAGCAAAATAGTGCACATTGTTATAGGGCTGAATAGTAAATTGTAGATCATATATAACAAAGGAATGCAGCCACCAAGTGTCGCCCACTGGCCAGTGAGATTCTATTGTGAATAGAAGCCGACAGATTTTTTGGCAGGCTGATATTACTGGCCGATAGTGCCAATCTATAGGCATCTGCATTTAGAATGGCCAACCATATTCAACCATATTATGAGTGTTTATGTTGCATAGTTTGCCCACTAGAGGGCACTCTCCAACTTTCCTGTTGGAAAAACATGTTTGCAAAGCCGCAAACACAACAGTCAACTAAAACAGAGCTTTAATTAATCTCTACACGTAACAAATGCTACAGAAATTTGTTAAGTTTTGAGTTTCTAACAGAATAAAAGGAAAAAATATAAATCACCCAATATCGGTATTGGTACTGGTCTTTATCATCTGCTCTTAGTAATTATATATAGCCAGAGATTAATAATAACTCATGATTAAATTCAGAGTGGTGTATAAACACATAGAGAGTGAACAGAGGTGAGAGAAAGAGAAACACTCAGTGCATCATGGGAAACCCCCAGCAGCCTAGGCCTACTGCAGAATAACTAAGGGAGGATTCAGGGTCACCTGATCCAGCCCTAACTATAAGCTTTATCAAAAAGGAAAGTTTTAAGCCTAATCTTAAAAGTATAGAGGGTGTCTGTCTCCCAAATCCAAACTGGGAGCTGGTTCCACAGAAGAGGGGCCTGAAAGCTGAAGGCTCTGCCTCCCATTCTACTTTTAAATATCCTAGGAACCACAAGTAAGCCAGCAGTCTGAGAGCGAAGTGCTCTATTGGGGTGATATGGTACTATGAGGTCTCTGAGGTAAGATGGGGCCTGATTATTCAAGACCTTGTATGTAAGGAGAAGGATTTTAAATTCAATTCTGGATTTAACAGGGAGCCAATGAAG
>VUQS01077117.1:0-15633 GCA_015108495.1 Heterochromis multidens
AATAAAAAAAAAAAAAAAAAAAAAAGAAAAAAAAAAAAAAAAAAAAAAAAAAAAAAAAAAAAAAAAAAAAAAAAAAAAAAAAAAAAAAAAAAAAAAAAAAAAAAAAAAAAAAAAAAAAAAAACACGTGTTGTAATTGTTTGCTTCCAAATAAATATCCATCAACTATCGGAGATAAAGAGAGGGGGAAAAAAGCCTTTTGGCTGCAGGGAAGGAGGTGGTGTTTGAATAATAATAACAAGTGTTTACGAGGAGGAGCTGACACTGGGGAAATCTCTCTTTGAAAGCCATTAAAAGACATTCATCCTTATTTATTAGGACATGTAAGCAAAAAATCTTTCATTAAAATACACAGAAACCTTTATATTGAATTTACATGTATTTAAGGAATTCTGTGTGGATGGTGCATGCCTTGCATGTGTTTGTTGGAAGATGAGGGCTGCTTGTATGGAGTTATCACACACACACACATACATACAAAAAGAACACACACAAAGACCGTAGATCTAGGCGAGGGGTGAGGGGGAGCTTTAACTGTTTGCTTTAGCCATGACTTTACTGGGTAGCAGGAATTGCCTCCCCTTTTCATGCCATTAATCTTTTGGAAAGTTTCTTCCTTCTGAGATTTTGTTCTCACAATTTTGATCTAAATTTATTCATAGGAACAAACAATTTTGTGGCTTTGATTTGGCAAACAGCAAGGTGCACTGGGAACTTTCTGAGAAAAATGCTCTCAACAGTTTTTTAAGACTAAGTAAACAAGGCAATGAACTGTTATACCCTGTAATGAGTCACATCATATGCTTCAATAGTTCCAGTGGGACCTAGAGTCAAATATGCACATGGTTTTCAAGTAATAATTATAAAAAAAACTGTCTATTTTTCCACTGTATATCGAGAATGCTCAGACGCATGGGATGTGATGCATTTCACATTACTGGCAGAGGAAATGGCAGCTTAGTTTAAAAAAAACAGGAGACCTACTTATAAAGTATTTGTAGTGATATTTTGTGGTTTATCATGATTAAATAAAGATTACTTCTTGTAGAGTTTTGTTTTTTTTTGTTACACAGTGACAGTGAAATGTAACATTAGACTAATGTGTATTTTATTTTAAAAATATAATAAATAATTAAAAAAATAACGTAACAGGTGCAAATATATGGAAAGTTTTTAATAGAAAGGCTCTATTCCAGAATGTTTCTGGTCCACAAAATTATAATAGTAACTATTTATAGAAAAATTAGACTAGATTAAACCCACCAAGTATTGCTCCTTAACACTAGTACACACTTTGCACTGAAAACAGTATGTAAGCATGTGTAAGCTGCTCTGGGCCAACAGTATACCTCTTGTGTATCTCTTAGCATGCATAGTAATTACATGAGTGCCTTGTCTTCAGCAAAAACAGTGACTGTATTGTTTACCTTGACCTCCTAAGAGTTTTGGCTGACTGGTGTCTAGGATTGTATGTTTGTGTTATACACTGTTATTATTATATATCATAGTAATATTACGATATAAAACTCTTAAAAGTCCAGGGGTTGTCTTTCACATCTTGTTGAGTCCATTTACATATGTGCTTTTTCTAAATGAATAAATGAAGTCTTTTTTAAATATTTTTTATTTGCAATGGTGTTCATGAAAAGTTATGACTACAAAAATGTATCTTGACCACAAAAATACAGTGATTTAGCAGAGTAAGCATGAGAAAGGATATGACCAGCCTGGCACTGATTGCACTCAACACATCACAATGGGCTGTCTGTTTGATAACAGATCAGATTTACCTCTAAAAGACAGAATGTGACAAAAAGGCTTAGCAAATAGTTCTGGGAATACAACACTAAGGAAAAGTGTATAAGAACAGTAAACGGATGTAGAGCACACTGTTGTATAGACTGAAACTGTTTTACTGAAATTTTACTTTTATTACAAGCGTTATTTGAAAGAAGCCAGATGAAACCCGTTTAAAGCCAGCTGTTTATTATGAGACTCTTGAGAAAATAGCAACAGAAGAATGCTGCATACATACTTATAACCTGTGGATCTGTGGTATCTATTACAGCCTCCTGTCTGCAGTCTGTGTTGCCATGTGTTCTCTTATATGTCAAATTATGTTTACCTCATTTCCTTACTTTGTAAACATTAGATTTGATCAGCTGTAAACAGAATTAGCTCTTGTTTAGGCTTCAAGAGAGCATGATATTTAAATGCTAAAGTTTATTGCTTGGTTTGCCTTTTGTTACAGGTAACCTGAATGGAAAAACAATGGGATCATTGCAATGATCTCATTTTTACTGATAGCATTGGCTTGAACTTTCCTTCTGTGGAATCTTGTGTGGAATGAAAATACAGGTGTATCACCCCAAATAAAAGCATTTCCACCGTTTGGCCATAACCTGCATCTAAAAGCCACTTTCTTTTTTAAGAAATGGCATGACTGTGAAATTTAATGTTATACTTTTAACGTCATGTTGTCAGGATGTTTAGTATAAAATGACCTGCCTTAAATCATAAATTGCTCAATCACTATTTGGTTCCAAAAAAGGTTGGGCCACGCTATAAAATGCAAATAAATACAGAATTAAATAAATTAAACATTTTATTAGTTTCTAAACAACATGTCCAATATTGAAATTAAGAGATTGCAATGTTTTTTGAAAAAAAATATGTGTTCAATTTAAATTTGATCCCAGCAAAATATTTCAAAGAAAGCTGGGACTGGCACATTTACAGCTGTGTTATATGCAGTGCAACATTAAGAGAAAATGTGACACACCAGCCACTGTTTGTCAATCCTTGTTCCTTAGGTTATCTCAGTGACTCAGGGCTTAGAGTTTGTATAGATAGTGTAAACTCTGAAATGTGCTATCATCCACACTACTGAACCGAACTCCAGATAAAGGTCATAATGCTTGTTGCAGTTGCCATCTCTAACATTGTTTATACAGACACCCTAGGTATGCTGGGGAAGATGAGTTTTCCTATCATAGGGTAGCAGGCTGTATTTACTGGAAGTACAGCACACTGCTGCAGATGTACCAAGCCCCAAATGCAATCAGTACAAAAGCATTGATTGTTCATTTCTGCTCAGCACAAGCCCTTTTGACTCAAAGTGCTGTCTTAAGGCCACAGGCATGGCTCTCTTGGCAGTTCTAAGGTTAAACAGAGAAATTGATCTGGTTTCACTGTTACAGCTTATAGACTATGGGCTGCCCCATATGATGTGTGGTCCACAGCAACAACTGGCAAAATACAGCATCGACCTTTGAGTTGGTTAATCTTTTACATGATCTGCTTTAGAAGGTGGATTTAATATTTGTGAAAATATATTAATACCGTGTTTCCTGTACCCTTCCTTTTGCACACAGGCACAGCCACAGCGGACAAAATACAGCACTGACCTTTAGGTCAGTTAAAATCTGAAAGATCCTTTACATTATTTGCTTCAGAAGGTGGATTTAATATTTGTGAAAATATATTGATGCTGTGTTTCCTGTACCCTTTCTTTTACACACTAGCACATACACACCATGCACCATGCCTCACCAGACAACGACCTAAAATGAATCACACCTAATAACTTTTAAAGTCATTGCATTACCTTATTTCATTAACAAGAGTTGTTTTTTTTTTGTTTTTTTTTTACTAATTTAGAAGCAGGATATTCCATGCCAATTTGACATTATCCATCATTTATTAAATTAATAGGTGCTGCAGTTCATTAATATTCTAATTAGCAGTTTCATTAACAGTTATCTGATCACAGGTTGTGTCTGCATGTGACTGGTTCACCAGCTGTCTTGTACTGAGAACTATGAAGCATTTCCCCTGCCTTAGTCAAAACAGTAGCAATTAGGTGCTTTTCCTTCTTATGAGATACATGAAATAGAATCTGTGCTGCTCCTTCATCATTCCAAATACTTCTGCTTCTTTTAAGTTATTATACTTAATTGGTGCCTAATGTTCAGGATGTCTAGTGAAGTGAAGCACACCTCCCTTCAGGTTTAAGCATGTGACTTGCACAATATACCCTTTCTCATTAGCTTTGACCCATCAGAATTTCTTACTGTAGTTAACAGGGGATTTAAGTCTTTTTGTCTCGGGATCACTTGCATATAAAACCAGAAGGCTTTTGCTGTCTTGAGTCATTTCCCTGGCTTATCTTTGATGGACACCAGTGCAGTCTATTGGGCAATTAGAAATGCTTAATGTATTGGTTGATAGTCACCAATACAATGTTTGAATGAAACAGACTCTAAGCTTACTCTAAGTGTACTTTTCCCTTTTTCTTTTGAAATCTTTGGATATTATTTGCTTTTTGAAGTGAAATTTGCACATAGGTGCACTGCACATACACTTTTGTTGGATATTTAAAATCTTTAAAGCTCGCTGTGTCAGAGGTGTTTTAACCTGTAGTTCAGAAATATTGAATTTTGAATTTTGCAGGTATAATATAACTGCACAATTCAAGGACATAAGCTAGGCTTGTGCAAACATCACTACACTTCTTTGGTATGGATTGTGCACTAAGGATCTCCAATCTTTGCACTGGTCTATTAGTATTGACCCTGAGAGTGGAAGACCCCTCACAGAATATTGATGCCAGTAAGGTAGTGTACAGGATGATTTGTACTGCACATGCTTCCTCATTGATTGTTTATTACAGCTGCACACTATGGAAAAAAAAAAAAACAGGATTCATCTATCACCCACCAGTAATGAGTTTTTGCATGCAGACTGTTTAGGCCATAGGCATTTCAAATGGGCTGTCTAAAAAAGACAAAGATTGAGCAGCAATCATGGCTTATTATGTGGCTACACTGAAGGACTAGAGAGTAAAGGAGCCTGATGCTGGATGGTAGACAGAGGAAGAGGTAGTGGGTGGCGTAGTGGCAAGTCTTTGTTGCAGCTGGGGACCTTTGCCTCAAGCTACTGTGTAGCCTTTCCCTACAGCTGGATCAATGATAGTGCTTTATCAAAGGGTGGCAAAGACTAATGTGCTCCTCTAAAATTGCAGACATGAATCCTGGTGTGTGCTATGTATGTACACTAATGAGATGTGCTGCTGCATGTTGTCGTGGTGATTACCATCTCCTCTGGAGATTGATCCTATCAGGGTAAAAGCAGGAAGGAAAGAGGAAGGTGACCAACAACAGCAGTAGCAGCAGAAAAACAGCACGGCACTCTACCCTGGCATCACATCATCAGAGCGGTTCTCTCAAGCTTTGGAGCCTCATGTGGTAATTAAGTTGAATTACACCAGCTTTTTTTTTCATTGGATGAATGTAAATCCCAGCATGGAAATGGGAATTATTCACAGCTGTTTTTTGTTCTGCAGGTTTTTGCTCTTGCTGCTAAGTGGAATTCTAAAGATGGGTTATGTCCTGACAGCTAATGATAACAAAGCCAAGTAGCCCTTGCCCCCTAAGGACCCACTGTACAGCCAGATGTGTTTTGACTGAGCTAATGAAAATTTGTCAGGCAATTTTATATGTTTGACTTGATGGCTGAACCTGTAGCGTAGGTCTGAATCCATAGAGGGTCCATTAAAGTGAATGTACTTCATCTCATAATCAATACCCCAACACACAAGTGAGAAACGGCATCATTTTTATTGATGAATAGCCAGGAAAGCTCTCAATAGACAATTGAAGAAAGGTTTGTCTTCATCATGTTGTATACTTGTGGTTTGATGTGCCACTGCTTAAATGCACAAGCATGACTTCAAGGGATTAGAAGGCTCCCAAATGATATCTGATGTAATTATGGAGACGCATTTAAGATAAAATATGAAAAGATAAGACTGCAATCATCTCTGTGGAGAAATTGTTGAAGCAACAATGAGACCTAGAATGCACGCATGGGAGAAAATAGTACATTAAAAATAAAATAGAATTTTGCTGAAATGGAGAAAACATAATACTATCTCTGTATGATAAATTTCTATTTCTGAAAAAAATGAAAAAGGGTTTTGGCAGAATATGGTTTTCTATAATCAAATTTAAAACGTCTTCCCTTCTGTTATATAAATGTAAAATGTACACACAGAAATTTTCTGTTTGTTATTGTTTCTTCATGTGCTGAAATTCAAACTGTCAACCAAGACACCAGTGGTTGTGCTCTTTTTTTGGCGTGTGTTGTATACATTGACAGTAACATGGATCGCAGTAAAGCAGAGCTGCTGAATGAAATGAGATTTGCATGTTTTGCTGTGGAGACACAACAGGCCTGTTGTACACAGTCTGTCATTTGCAATCTGGTCGATCTGCAATGAATAGCCTGTTCCGCAGGGCTGCCTCCAGAGAATGGAAGCTCATACAGTTCTAAAGCCTAAAACAACAGAGAAGAATCTCTCATATTGTATCTCTGGGTATAAATTTACATTTCTAATTTCTCTGGCGTTTAGCAGGCAGCCCCACAGGCCAATACAGATGTCTCTGGCAATGACCTAACTCTTCATTAATATGTATGCTGACAACCAACCAAAAAAAATAATAAAATTGCCCCTCTCCAGTTACAGTTTCTCTGGGCTCCCAGAGCACCAGGGAGAGCAAAAAAACTGTCCAAGTGTAGATCATGAATTCTCCTCTCCTATCATCTCCTCATGTCTTCTTTTCAATCCATCTGAACCAAGAAGGGGTGGTCGGCTCTTATTAAGAGACATTTAAGAGGATACTTTACCGACTTCTCCCGTAATGTAATTATTTAAGTATCAGCGCACATCATGCCATGTCAGAGAGGAAACTTCTTTTGTTGGAAAAGAGGAAACAGTGATGTGATTGTTCAGGGTTTTTCTTTTTTTCTTCAGTCACATCTTAGACAAGTTAACCTCTTTAATTAAGAGTACTTAGCTGTGTGGGCCCGGATGGGGCAGGAAGCGATTGTTGAGACCCTGCCAAGCTGGATCGGGTTTCTCGGCAGCCCATGCTTCCAGCCAAGGCTGAATGGGAGGCTGGCTTGTCAGCAGATGCTGTGCTCAGGGATCAGTGTCTCTCTGTTGGGTTACAAGAGCCCTTTTCCTTAAGACAAGAGAGGAAAAAAAAAAAACAGAGGACGAGTAAAGGGTGTAGTGGCGAAACAAGTATGAGGGGAAACTTGTATTGTGAGATATGTGCTCTGATGTTAGAAACTGTATACTTGGCATAGGCTGTCAGTTTGTTTCTGGCCCAGTGAGCATGTCAGCACAGCATTGTCCTCTGTGGGGATATCATCAGTAGCAGAGCAGTATATCAAAAATCTTCTTAAGAATACGACACAAGCCAGTCACTTTGCTTGAGAGAAGGAATTTGCCCTAAATGCTTCAGTGTTCTACAGCAGTGGGAGAACACGGTTTACTACTACTTACATGTGCTCTAGGAAAAAAAAATCAAAGAAAACAAGCTCTGTTACAGAAATTTGATGTTCTACTTTAACACTGTGGTATGCTGTGACTAATATGTGTTGAATCAATCGCACTTACATGGCTGCCAAAAATAAATATGAATACTCCACATGTATAAAAGATAAGTGTGGAGCTGTTTCGGATTTTTCATCTCACAAAAGTCCCATATAATGAATCACAGTTCTGAATCTTCAGTTCCTTCAATAATAGCTTCCAGTCTGCTGTGTTCGCATGGTAATTTCATCCAGCGCGTAACCCCAAAATGAATACATACGTCATGTGGTTTACATGCTGTATCTGTATTAGTTTCTCCAGTGTTCCAAGAATGACGCCTCTAATTTCAGTTTTTGATATCCTAAATATCCTTTATGCGTGTGGTGACATGCAGTGTTCTAAGGGGACAAACCCATAATCTCCAAGTTTATTGGTCTGTTTGCCAGACGCAGGAGTTTGAAGGCTGAATTTTCCAGTGTACAAAGAGACACGGGAAAATATAGTAACAGCCGGTGATTCTTTTCAGAAAAAATTTTTAATATATATAGCATATGCATTTAACATGTAAACATACATAAAACACAAAAGCATGTATGAGCAAGTATGAGTGACTGTATTTTTTAATTTCTTTTCTATGTTTGTATATAGTAAGATTTTAGGAAAAGATTTTCACTATTCATAAAATGTAAGACATTTCTAAATAAATTAAATGATTAACATACAGATAGTAGTCTGGGTCTTTCATAGATGCCCTGGACTGACAATATACCTTGTCCATTATCTCCTCAGTGGTGACTTCTTCTTTACCTCAAAGTTGAACCTGGCTGTCCCCTAAGTGTATCAGTGAACAGAAGCACACCCATATAGAGTTTCCCTGTCATGAACTAACATATACACACCAGGGTCTACGAGAGTTCAAAGTTCTTGGGTGTCCTGGGGGACAAACCAGAGTTAAAGGCTAGGCTTTTTTTGGCCTAAATTACTTCAAATTACTTTAAAATTATACCCTCCAATGTCTAGACTCTTTTAAAAATGCACTTTAATGCCTATATGGCAATACCAGCCATTAAAATGAGGCATGTGTCTGCAGTGAAATCTTCATTAGAACCATGTCTTATCTTTAAAAGTGCTGAAGGTAACATTTAAAATTTGCACCTGCAGATGTCACTTAAATGTTTCCTGTACACATTTGGTGATCAGAGGGAGATCACAAATGAAATGGATGACTGTGTCTAACTGGGAATTCTCTTTGATCTACGATCAATCTCTACCATATGAGCTGGGGTTTTTGTTGAGGGGAAAATTGAGAGGGATGGCAACCTCATTTCCCAAGTTTACCACAAAGTTCAAGCTTCCATAACCTGTGGTCAGTGCCTTCTTGTATGCTCTCGTTATGCCTGCCTGCTCTCCTCCACCAGTGCTTTTTTCTTGTTTCTGGTTTACTCTGTACTCTCTCAGGAATATAGTGACCTTGCAGGGCCATGGAAGTACTTGTATTTTGAGACCTTTGAAACTAAAGGTGGCAGCCTCACTCATAACTCTCAGATTAACGACTAACCTCATCCAGCATGACACATTTCCAAACTACAGTACTTGAGCCCATTCCCTTATTCTGTACCTTTGCTATACATATAATGATTTACAACAATGTTGCCTATGGGGAGAAAAAAAAAATGAAATACGAAGGTATTTTTTTTAAGTTGTCTGCACCTACAAGAGACCTTATGAGTTTCGCTATTCAGCATGTACATAGGTATTTTTGCATCTTGAAATGTTCAGTGTCAATGCCAGCAGCAGCAGCAGCAGCTCAATTGAAATGGAAAAGTATTCTGAAATCACAAAGTGGCTCTAGCTAGCTGCCTGTGAAAGCACTCAGGCTCATCTGGAGCTGTGGGCCACAGCGGTGGGGAATTCAAACCCCACCTGTAACTCATTATACCAAGGCCCAGCACTATATGCACCATCCACATTTTGATCTTTCTCCATTTCATCGGAAATAAGTTCCATGAAAAAGAGCAACAGATTCAGGGTGTTAGTGTGTACGGCTCACCAGCCGACACAGCTGCCTACACTGACTTCCTTTCCCCCCTATTAGCTAGCCCCTGACTGTGGAAGATTAGAGACAGATTGCAGCTTGGGACTCCAGCCTCACTGTATTGAGAAAATGACAAGGAACAATCACTGTCTCTGGTCTTGTGATTTTTTTTTTATGACTGTTTATTTTGCAGCTAAAGAAAAGGATTGAGACCATAATTCAGCAGCATGTTTTTGGTTTGCATTGTTCAGAAGGATCAAAATATGTTGTTGTGTTAGGCTGCAGATGCAGTAATCGTACATGTACATTAGTGGTAATTCATATATACCCATCAAAGTGTGTGTATCTGCAGTGCAGTTCTCTAAAGATAAAGATTTCCTTTGATTTGAAGATGTTTTTTGATATGAACAATGCAATGTGTTATTCACTATTTAATTTATGGCAAGGAGCTAACAAGCAAATTGAAAGAATAAATATCCTGCTTAACGCTCATTTCATATTTTCCAACATACTTAATCTCTGTGGAATGGTTGCATTTCACAAATGTATGGAGCCCCTACGGCAGGGCTTTCAGTTTTGGCTTTTCCTGTCTGATAAATATAATGCTCAAAACTTGGCATTGGTACTGTCTGGGCTCCATTCCAGAAAGCCCCAAAATGCTCCAAAATTTTCAGTCGATCCTTCATTCTCTAGTTTGAACCATAACGTTAACAAGCGAACTGCTTGCTTGAGTCAGATGGACTGAGTTAAATAAAATGAGCTGTACTAGTATGATTATTATGTAAAGCATTTAATGGGGGTGCTAATAATGGCTTGCTGAATGCCAGTATACAGGAGTCAGATATGATTAGCATTCAGCATATTCCATACTGTAAGCCAAATTACCTTTTGTGTCTTAGTGGAAAATTATTCTGTGCATTAGCGGACAATTTTCCATTAAAATCTTGCTTGTCTTGTGTGTTTTTGTTTCCCTCATCAGCACAGTTAGATATTTATTGCATCTTCTGCTAGCTAGACATTTTCCTTTGGAGGGCTACGTCTAGCTCAGTGTAAGTATTCCATTTATTCAGGTTTAATAAATACACAGGGTACAAACCAATTTAGTAATAAAATCCCTTCTCTGAAAAGATCATTACATAATAATTTAACAAACAATGCTCTCCTAAGCTACGGAGGCACATTTTATTTTTGTACATAAGCATTTATGTTTTACATTAGTAAATACAAAGTCATTGATCCCATAATGTATTCTTGTCAGAGTTGTAGATGTTGTCCAGATTATTTTTAAAAATACACAAGGAAATACTTGTTTCCTCTTTTCCAGCCTTAATTAACTGAAAGCAATATAACTAATGATTTCTTGATGATGAAGTCAGAAACATAGTAAAATTCCCTGAACAAGGGACGATGAAGGGAGTTCTTTGCAAGTCCCTTATTCAGGGACTTCTTTTTCTTTTTTTAACTTAATAAAAAAAATCTACCAACTCGCTGAGATATTCTTATGTGTTTTCAATGACTATTACATAGTTTCAGTTACTTTACTTAGAATTTTGCTTTATTATCTAATTTGACCTAACTTCTGTCTTATTAAAGGCTCTTCCTTTTTGAGAATTACTGGATTTAAATGTAAATTATTAAACATTATAAAGCAAACATGTCAATGTCAATGTTTTTTATATAGCCCATTTCATTACATGTAAACCTGTCCTTGCCATAAAACATAAAAAC
Source organism: Heterochromis multidens (assembly GCA_015108495.1). Taxonomy (NCBI): domain Eukaryota; kingdom Metazoa; phylum Chordata; class Actinopteri; order Cichliformes; family Cichlidae; genus Heterochromis; species Heterochromis multidens. The sequence continues at coordinate 11,143 of VUQS01077117.1, forward strand.
ATAAAAAGCTATGTCTTTCTACAATGTCTTATGGCAATAAAAACAACAAAACAAAACTTTACAAATAAATAGACATCAATGACATTCCCACGAAATGTGTAAAAGGAGGATTTATACTGTACATATTCCTTGTAAATGTAAATATATATTATTTGCTGTATTTGCACAGTAGTGATGGCAGGTGGTCAGATGCAGGAGTGTGGTTACTTACAGGAAGGTTTCCATGTGGCTTTCTGACCTTGGGCTCGTTTCCTGTTGGCATGCCCCTGCTGCACACAGGAGCCCTCTGTGAGATGACTCATGCTTGACCCAAACACATACAGGACATGCCTTGGTAGTCAAACATCCTTGCAGTGTATGCACTGATACAACATGCATTTTTTGTATTTAAACATTTACACCTACAAAGTGGAGCTGTTTCAGATGCAGCCAGTTAAGACCAAAGCTTTTGGCAAAGTACTTGTGGCGTTACAGTCAGATGGGCATTTTAAGCAAAAATACCATTCACTGGGAAGGATTCTTTGACAGCTGTAGTTCTCTTTGGCTTTACATCTTTCTCCATTAGGATCTTATGTTACCATCTCACCTTGTTTTACTGATCCAATGCCTGTCTTACACGAGACAGATGAGGCAGCACTGGTTATATGCTGTGAAGCATCGCTCTAGCCACTAACAGGAAGCTTGAGCTAAATATGGCTTCAAAACATTCTCTCTGAATGGTCATTTTAAGTGTGAATATAGCCGAAATTTTATGTATGTGAATGGTGATTTTATCAGATGACTTATTTATAAAATTGAGGCTTTAGCATTGACGAGAAGCAGGTTTGAAAATGGAAATTAAAGTTATTCCAGTGGGTCCTCAGTTTCTTGGATATGGACTGGCGTTTGTGCTGGTGCTGAAATGTGGAACTTGACACAACGCAAAGGCACGTGTCACACACAGCTTAATGTTGACAAGTGTTTAAAATCCTACCATTAAAACCACTGGGAGAGTCTGGGCTTTAACTGAGAGCATTTCCTGTGGAGCACTCACACCACAGATAGTATAAAAGTTGAACCCAGTCAAAACCAAAACACTGCAGCTTAGCTGGCTGATCCAGCGTCTGTGTAAAATCAGTTGTGGAGGAGAGGAGACATGAGTGCTGGAAGTCAAAGATGTATTTAACTTTATATGCTGCTTGTTCAACCACTGTGTTTGATCAAACACATTTTCAGAGAGCTTGCTTTTTTTCTAAAATGTTAAAAACCACTGCTTTGTGATTTATTTTAATTAACTTTATGACTATTATAGACTGGTGCATTGCTATAATCAGCACGTTATCTAGTGAAACTTAGACATGAATATTTATTTTGCAGCTGGATAAAAATTTGTGACCCAAAAGCCAAGTGTTAAGTCGAGTGTTCTTGCATTTTTCTTTCCATTTAAATTTTTCCTAATTTGTGTTAAGCACCTGGTCAGTTCTTTGGATGTGCTGACACTCTCTCATTGCTGAAAATCAAAATGAAACAAACATGCCAGTGTTCCCGCCAGACACCTTGTTTGAGCGTCTTTCTTGGGCAGGCTAGAGTCTGAATGAACTCCCTGTAGAGTTGCCACAAGGAGAGTTGAGCTCAGTAAGGCCAGGTGATCTTACCTGCTGACAGATGATAGCTGCATTGTTCTCTCTGACTCCTCTGTTTGAAAAGTCCTCTGGATTCAGTCACAAATGCCCCCACTGCTTTGATACAGTTGCCTGGATACCAAGTCCACCTGGACTAGCATATGGTCACAGCATGCTGCTCTTCATGTGAGACAACTGCTCAGCCAAAACAGTCTTTTCCTGTCTATCGTTTCCTCCCTCCTCCTGTGTGTCTTTCTACCTTCCTATTGATATCTTATTTTTTTTTCTCTCACTGAAAATAATTTTCCTATGATGTAATCTGTATAAATTATACAGTATCAACATAGTTGCAAAGGTATATAATCTCACAGTTTGAAGCTTATATGCTTTAAACTGTTTCTGAGGTCTTAATTCTGTCACTGATGAATTTGGCCTGCATGCCTGCAGCTCTAATCACTTCTGCAGACAGGCTGAGAAAAGACATCTGCTAGACTCACCCTTCTTTTGAATACAGCCTGTGAATGTTACAGTGACAGGCGGAGAGGTAACTGTACAGGGTAATTATACACCAGATGATGGATGGGTCATAGCCAGTGACTGACAGGAGGGATATGGACTAAGACTGCATTGCTTGGACCCATGGAGACCAGCTTAAAGTCATACAGAACCAGGCAACAGAGATGAAAATTAATAGATCATCTACAGACTGTCTGAGATGACATGGAGCAAACAGAGACTGCCTGGGCCCCAGAGGGAGTTTCATTGTAGAACAATAAGCAGCTAGTTGCAGTAGAACGCATATCAGTTCCTCTGACTGAGTCACTGATGGAGATAACGCGTTGTGTATCCTAATAGCAAAGTATGTTATATAATGCAGTCTCTGGACAAGTTACTTATTGTATTGTAATATATTTCACTGTAGGTAATAAAAATTCTATTTTCTGTACTAGTCTTTAAAAAAGTAGTAAACAGCTCTTTTGGGGAACAATAAGTACATCTAGACAGCAGCTTTTTTTTAATCAGAAACTCTTCTGTTCACACACAAATCCTTCATGTTAACGTCTAAGACAGTGTTAAGAATTTAGTATAATTGAGATAAATAGACTTTATTAGTTCCATAATTGGGGAATTCATGTTATTACAGCAGCAAAGTGGACAGTGCAGAATAAATAGATGCAGCATAGCCCGTAACAATAATGCTATATAACAATAGAGCTTATGCAAGGTAGAAAAAAATAATTTAAATATATGTATATATGATACAAGATGCAACATGTATGTAAGCTGTGATGTCCTTTAACTGTCTCAGTGCATTTAAGCTTGATAACTTGAAACTGTGAATATGAAATAGATTAGTAATGTTTGTATGTTTTTTTTGTATTAGGCTGTTTTGGGGATATTGTTTTGATTTTCAAAATCCTAAAAGCTTGATTTGATAGTGATAAAAACATTGAAGACTAAAAACAACCCTGAACACTGAATGGATGAGTGTCACTTATTTAACAGATGCAACCACCTGCAACACATTCACCTTTGTTCAGCTGATTTAGTCATCCTTAAATTCAGTCTTCTGAGCTGAATTTATTTTTGTGATTCTTTTTAAGCTACACCAGTTGCTTATTTTTCACCTGATCTGGTTGAAATGTAGGCTTTTACTAAATGTCGTAAAAAACCTTGAGGAAAATTTGTAATCAGATTGTCATTTTACCAAAAGTATTGTCTCAGTTAATTTTTACTGTCATTCCGTTATTTTCTTCTGCTTAGCTGATTTTGTGGTATGGTGGCAGGATGCTAAGCAGAGTGATCCAGATGGACTTCTCTACTGCAAGTTTCTGAGATCCTGAGGTGTTCCCAGGTTAGATGCAATATATGAGTCCTGCATTGTATTCTGGATCTGCTCAAATTATCTTTGAGAACTTCCTCTTTGAAGCCTTGAGGCTGTATCATTGCTTAAAGTAATATATCTGCATACACCTGGAAACCTGATCTGACGATGTAAAGTGTGCCTTTGAACACTGGTAGGAACCCAGATATGAACTGTGTGTTTTTGCTTATTGTAGAATCTCCTATAGGACAAACAAAAGAACCGTATGCTTAATGTGCTGTCAATACATGACACACTTGTTGACATATGACTTTATCTATTTGGCTGCTTTTCCATAGTTTTCGATTGGCTGTAACAGACATCGACAATCTAAAATCAATCTGATGAACTTCTCTGATGCTGATCTGTACCAGTTTTACAGAAAAGAAAGTTAGATTTATAAACGATGTAGGAAAACCATGGGTGCCTTACAAATTTGCTGCTAAACATCTACAGTATGACAGTATACAATATGTAATATGCATAAACTGTCATAATTATGTTTGGGCTCTACTTATTCTACTTGATTTTCCTGTAACATTTATTTATTTCTTTTTTTAATAAAAACATGGATTAGTCTAAGAGATTGTTTCATCTATGTCAAAATAACCAATTTTACAGAGATCTGGTTTAGAAACTGTTAAGCAATTCCTTGCTGACAAGGACACTTTCTTCTTTCTTCTTCTCTCTTCTCTTATTACTTTATTTTGAACTGCAGTTTTATCTCACTCTTTCTACAAAAACTTCCCAACATTTGTCTCCGGGTGGTTGCAGCTCATGAGCTACATGAATAAAACATGACTTGGGTGCATCGTTTAGCCGATTCCACATCAAATCTTGTTGGGCTCAGCTTGAATAATGCAGATAGGTCTCATCGAAAAGGTCATTGGATATTACCTTTCATTTTGAGCTTTAATGTGTTTTCTCCAAACAGGTGGTATCTATTGCAAACAATGTACAGTCAGCAGGCTTCTCCAGAATCACCCAGGTAGAACCGAATAAAGGGATGTAGAATCTCACAGTTAC
>VUQS01077118.1:0-13921 GCA_015108495.1 Heterochromis multidens
ATCTGTCACCATCTTACAATGCTGTGATTGCAGCCATTCCCCAATCTCTGTGAATGGTACTCATGGCCATTGATCAATGGTCATGACAATTTGCATACTAATGATCATGAAACTGACCTCATGGCCCATTGTTAGTCAGTGGTGCTGGTTTCGGTCATTATGCAAATGTACTGTTTATAAGGTTGGGGAAGCCTGCAGTCAGCTGAGACTGAAGAAGTTACCAGAGGTGACGAAACGTTTCTCCCACTGAAAACGCTACGTCCAGATGAACAGATTCAGCTTTCTGGGACTTATTTCCATAACTTGATTGATAATCAGCGGCCGCTCAGCTGCACGGGGAAGATTAAAAATTTGTGCTGACCATTAAAATACGTAGCATAATGAATGTAGAACGTGAACGAACTAAACGAACGTAGCATTCGCACACTGAATGTCAACAAACGCACACGGTGAACACAGTTGTAAGGTTGCTATTCGGTGCTCAATAGAATTGTCAAATGTACAAATATATATCAGTGTGGGATTTGTAAAAAATATTTGTAAATGCCATATAGATGTTGGCACTCACAGTGTGCTCAGCAATGTTTATGCAAAGTTTCATCAAGATTAGTCCACTCGTCTGTGAGAAGATAGGGAACATACAACCTTTACGTACATCTGGGATGACAGCATGATGATGATGATGGTGACAGAAATCATATACTGTGCATTTAAAGAATGTTGATTTTTGTGAAGCATTTAGTCCTTACTAAAACACTGCCCCTAAACATAAAAGAAAACTCTACCGTTTTATACACAGTTTGGTTTTTAATCATTTGCGGGTAAAAAAGTCCTGATAGTCTTTGTGAGGTTGAAGGAATAACAGAAATACCTTTAGCATACGTGAAGAGTCCTGTTGTCCACCTGAGACCATTTAGGATTTAATAAAGTTTGATTTTTATCCGTGTAAATGCAGACGTACATCGGGTTTGGGTTATACTCGACAGGCCTTAAATGTATCTGACAGACTGCCAGACTTTTTACTTTAGTAAAAACTTTGAAACAGATGGAAACACATGACGTGATTTGAGAACGTGAATAACTGAGTTCAAGACGGTGGTCGGCAACTGTTTTCAAAGCAAAAGCATTTTTCGTGTCTAAATATACGCCAAGACACATCATTTAGAATATGACTTGTCATGTTTTGTCAACAAATATGAAAGATTGTCCTCTTTTCCCAAAAGTAGCCTCAAGACACGCCTCAAAATGTGAATGAATGCTGTGCGAGAAGCAGGACACCCGAGCCACGATTCAGCCCCTGTATAAGATCTACGGAGCGCATAAAGACGAAACCGGGGAAATATTTATGAAACATTCCCCTCTGTCATGTTCAAAGCTAAACAATCTCTGCATTCAGTGCTGAAGGAATTATTTCATCATTAAAATCAATCAAATGTCATTGTTGTGTAATGAGTCCAGCTGCATCCGATTTAAACAAACATGAGTTTTAATGAAAAACACTTGTTTCAATCATTTTTACTTTGAGGTTTTTAAATGCACGAATAAAGGTCGGTGTTCTCCCACGCCTGGGTCATGCTGTCCTGTTTAAGCCACAGTCATTTTGGTTTGTCTCCATAATCTGTGATTTCTATCCAAAATGATGGCTCTCCCACCCAGGAGCAGACTGGTAACAACCTTTAGAGCAGGAAGTTATGACTGAGTCGGAGAAGAAGCCGCAGCGTTCACCTACATGTGTGCTTTCTCATTACTTTTGTTGCCGCTCAGCCAGACTCGACTCGTGGTAGAGTTATGAGAAGCTCTCCCTGCTGACTCAGCACTGCCTCTGATAACAGAGCGATTCATCATTTGACACACGAAGGCGATTTATCTGGTAGAAAAATACGTTCCGGAGCAGAGGAAGAGGGTGGGGAAGCGTCTTCCAAACCACCTAAAAGCCCCTGAGAGGACAGACGAAGCTGTGCTGACGTCACCCGAGCTACAGGAGCATCACGTGTGTTTACTGAGCTGAAACAACCCATCTGGTATTCATATCAAGAGCCTAAATTAGCCAAATCTCCAAACTCAGGGCAAGGCTAATGTTAAAACTAAAAGCCCAAACACAGAGATAAGTCAGATAAGGGGAAAATAACATATACATGAGCTCGAGAGCATGCGGAGAGTAAGCCCACACACCACCCAGCCTGATTCAGCTCCAGGCTAAAGACAGAAACATATGACCACTGAATGGCAGACATCATCAAAGCTACAGATGAACCGATCCAACTTCATCTGATTCAATATTGATACCTGATCTGATACCAGTGCTCAACTATTAATCTGTAATCTTCACTTTTTTACGAAGCAACATAAGGCTCGACAATAAAATGTACCGAAAACAACAACAAAGGCTTACCCAAGAATCTAAACTTACTGAACTGGTATTTATTAGTAAAATAATACACGACTATAAGACCAAGACAAATAAAATGAAAAACATAACAATGCCTTTATGTTATTCACCGGATAGAAACAGGAGAAGTGAAATATTAAACATGTTGACAGCAACATGTCATGTTACCTCAGGCCTCAGTCACACAGGCCTACAGACCAGTCAGTGACCCTCTGGCAAGTAAGGTCACTAACAAGTTCCCCAGGACAGTCACGAAGGGCTGTCCTTCACCAGCCGGGGCCGGCTATCCGAGACCAACCAAAGATCCACGGCGCTACAATATCACTGCGTCTGTGCAGGATTCTGACTTAGAGGCATTCAGTCATGATCCCACAGAATGTAGCTGCACACCATTGGTCATCAGCAGTGTTCAGTGTTACGCATTACAAAGTAACGCATTACTGTAATTACATTTTTCACTAATGCAGTAATGTAACATGTTACTGCACTAAAGTCTGTAATTACATTACAGTTACAATTATGTCATTACTGCGTTACAAAGGTTCTTCAGTTATCTGCACGCCGGGCAGATAGAAAGAAAAAAACAAACGTGATTTTTCCTTCCTGCTACAATCAGCTGCATTACACTGCTAACATCTGCACAGACAGCATGTTAACACTAAGATAACCAAGAGCCCAGAGTGATGATGAAGCGGAGTGTGTGCGGACCCCAGCCCAGCAGCCTGAACTTCAACAGGTAACAAAGGCAGTGATGAGCAGTCAGGCTGCAGCCTCCGATTCTACCTGTTCACGTTTCTACAGCAAGTAATGTACTGCATTACTTTTAAGAAAAGTAACGAGTAACGTGTAATACATTACTTTTTTGAGTAACGACCCCAACACTGGTCGTTAGCCGAGCACATCCACCAAATGTCTGAACCTGCGGTTCCTCTGGTACTGAGCAGGATTACTATTGCAACAGCACGTCATCAGCAGGGTAAAACTAAGTTCTCTCACAGCGGTCTAAACCCAGCTCACGTTCCCTATTAGTGGGTGAACAATCCAACGCCTGGTGAATTCTGCTTCACAATGATAGGATGAGCCGACATTGAAGGATCAAAAGCAACGTCTCTATGAACGCTTGGCCGCCACAAGCCGGTTATCTCTGTGGTAACTTATCTGACACCTCCTGCTTAAAACCCAAAAAGTCAGAAGGATCGTGAGGCCCCGCTTTCATACTGATAATCAATGTAAATCATTCATCTCTCTACAGACATGAAAATTAAAACATCCCTAAAAGTTCAAAACATCCTTAAACAAAATCTCGTTTTTGTTTGTGCACACGTAAACTACTGACTCTACAGTCGAGTCTAATATCAGTGAAGTCATAAATGAATCAGTGAATCATATCACCCAGAGGTCAAAGTGATTTGCTGTTATTGAAACTATTATCTGGGTTTTTTTCAAATGGTGGAAACTGAAATCCTCCCCACACTTCCACATTCATCAAATCAGCCCAGCACTCATCCACAGCAGAAATATATTTCCCTCGAGCTGCCTTCGGCTGTCAGCTTGTGGCTTATCTGGGTTATCTGGGAACAGACAGGGTTAGGTCTGCGTGACCTGGAGGAAGCCTCAAGACTGTCAGCATGACTTTAAATTAATTCCATCCTGAAACTAACTCACGACATTATTCAGTATCTGCTGAGAAAGAATCCAGAAGCTTTCCTCCTTTAAGAAGTGTGATCATCCTCCACTTCCTGCTGTCTGTTCTCTGGGACTCTGATGGCTTTCTCCCTGCATGATTGTTGACGGACTGTTTATCTCTTGGTCACTTATCCTTTTGTCATTACGTAATGTGATATGACCCAGTAAAGCGTGACGTAACGGCACTTGGCATGATCGCAACATCAACAGTTTTCCACTCGTCGCTACATGCCATAACAAGAACAGATGAGACTGGGTATGTGAACATCGCTGGCTGTTCGTAGGCCAGTAAGGTGAGGTTAACTGGTTATAAATAATTAAAAACAGATAAATAAATGTTGTTCAAAATAACAACAGAAACAAGAATTGTGTTTTCAGAATATGTGAGGTGATCCAAGGAACTCAACTGTCACTCCAAACTGTGAGCTCGATCTTTCTATAGTTAAATCTTTATTTCTTTACTAATAATTAAATAAAGAATTTAGAAATAAAAGACCTCATTTTAGGACATTTAAAGGAACTGCAGTCACCTGAGATATCAATCTTTTAATATAAGAATCAAACCAAGAATAAAGTCCATCTACACATCACTATTGTCTACATCTGGCCAGTTATTTATGTGATGCAGTGGAATGTAAAGTGATAAAACGAGACTGCCTGATGTGACATGATGTTGACTAAAGTTGGAAATTACCTACGGAAAAGAAAAAGGCTCCAAACAGCTACCTGAAATTTGATTTGGCTCTAAATTGTAAATTGTTTTCACTCCATGTCATTCACTTCTGCATAAAGTTGTCAAGCATCGTTACGACTCTACTTTCAGGTATTTTTCACTCCATATTTAATCCATCCATCCACTCAGTACAGACAGATTTCTCCCATTATTGTGTCTGAACGTAGATCTCTAAGGTAAACTAGATCATATCAGCGTCTGCAGGCCTTAAAGACTTTAAAAATGACTACAAACTACCTGAACCTTTCCACACTTTGATCCATCGATCTCAGAGACAGAGAAATATTCTCATAAATATGAACAAAATCTGACATTAAGGTGCTGCATATTATCTTTTATTTCACCTTTATGTCTAATGCCTGACAGCTTGAATGACGCCGTGGATCTTTGGAGATACTGAAGGCTTGGTTCCAGTGATGTCAGAGGAAGCTCTCTATCTGTCCTCACACCTTTAATCCTTCAAACCCACCTTCAGTTCAGTCTGTATGGAGGGAGAGTTTCCCAAGAATGTGGCCCGCTTTGCTTTCCCTGTCAGCACTGTGAGGTCCTCGTGGCTTGGGAGTGGGAGTTCACTGGAAGAGCGACTTCTTCTGCAGCATATTTTTTATGGCATTATTTGACAATTTCCAGACAGTAATAAAAGTTATTTGGAGAACTCATGTCCAAACAAAGTTACACAGAGCTTTCAAAATGGCAGAAAGACTGTATTTCAACCACAAAATGAAACAAAGAATGAATTAAAATGGATAAACTCAATGGTCAGAGCAAGTAATTAAAACTGAACTGTTTAAGGATGGATTCCAAAGTTAAGGAACACCAACACGGAAAAAGTGTTCATTCCCTTCAACCAGTTAGGGCTCAGAGGTTCATTTCCCAAGAGCAACAGACTCAAAATATTAAAGTTAGAGGTTCAATTTCCCAGAGCAAGGTACTCATACCTGGTTAACCCTCTGAGGTCTGAGTCATCATCATTAAAAAATTATGACCTTAACCCTAAGCAAGGAAGGGTCCAGGAAAATAATTATTCTCAATTACACACATCAAAAACTATTCATGTCCTCTCCAAAAAATCAGTTTTGTCTTTCTGTGAAAAGTAGGGTTGAGTTATCACCAGGGAGAGTCAGACCTGAGAGGGTTAAGGGGTATATTCCAGTAAGCAATGGCAATGACACAGGTCACACTCTCTGTTTAATCTACCAAGATTCAGTTCAGTCCTACAGGTTGAATTCCCAAGGAAAAGTCACTAATACTGCCACGGCAAAAGCTTTATAGTCTCCCAAACCTTTTCATGAAAGTTGAAAATAGGTTGAAAACCTTCCCAACGGATTTGCTGTGTCACAAAAGCCCATAAGCTGAGATTCTCCCAACGCAGGAGAAGCTGATTGTCAGTGTTGGTGGCCCGCTGGAGTTGTTAGATTCAACTTTGCTTTCATACAGAGGTAGAACAACAAAAGGATAGGGCTCAGAGAAACGTGAGAGAAATCCTAAGTTCAGAAAATAAGTTACTGTAACTAATTCAGGCTAGTGTTTATACTTTGGGTGTTGGACAGTGGTTGTGGCAGAAATCCTCCAACAACTGAATTCTAGAAAGTAAAATGAGATGAAACTTCACTTTGCACTTACTCTGAACAAACCATTAGAGGTTTAAGTTCCCTAAGCAAGGCCCTGATACTGTAAGGGGTAGAATTTCCCTGGAGTCAGGCAGTGACATTAGCAAAAGCAAATTACACTGCATTGGTTGGGTGTTCGAATCCCAGAGTCCTTGTTAACCCAGTGACAGTGGAGTTAAATGTTTCAATTACAGTTTATCGTGGTTATAGATGTTGTTCCCTAGACCAAAGCTAAAATTATTAGAAAAGCCAAAACTTCCAGCATAAATGGATGTACTCACACCTGAGGGTTAGATTCAGCTAAACAGGACAAGAACAAAGCCAGGCAAAGTGAACAGGTTTGCTTGGGCTGGGAGTCCAGTTCTCTGAGTACCTGTTGGCTCACCAAGAGCACAAACATCCCAAAAGTCAAATTCAATTTCCTGCTTAAGCCAATAAATACAACAGGACACCAGCACTGCCAAAGTTACAGTATATGTGCTTTAGAAATCAAACCGACAGTTCCAGCATTATCAGACCACTTTACAAAGAAAGGCAGGAAAACATGCCACTGTTTGGGTTGAATTCCTCCAAGCAAAGGGTTGTAGTTAAGACCATGTTTAGCAGTTTAAAAGGGTTCACTTCCCAGTTTAGTACTGTAGGTGGACAGGGTTGGAGGTTAAAGTCTCTGATCCTCTGTTTAGCTAAGTGGAGAGCAAGTGGGTGGTTTCAGCCTGAAGAGGAGCTGATTTATCTGATCTTACATGTTAGGTATCCACTTCAGAGGCTGTTTAGGTTTCAGCTGGGATAAATCAAGCACACCTCCAGTAGTCAGGATATTAAAGCCATATTTAGCTGGATATTTTCTGCAGGACCTGGCTGCTGCCCAGACAGCATGACAGATACATGGACGGAGGGTTTGTAGACATAAGAACAAGGTCGGTTACTGCCGGCCTCCAGGGGTGACAGACAGAGTGAGCAACAAGAGGGCAGACAGACAGGAAACTGTGAGGAGGTAAAGATGACTGTGAGAACTTCAAGACATGAAAATGTGAGTTTATCGTAATAGTCTCAACTTAGAGGAACAGTGAATGTGGTGTGGCCAAAAACAGACAGCAAAAGAAAGAAATAATGAAAGTGAACGACTGGAAGGTGAGAAATATACTGAAAAGATTGAGCTGCACAGGAAGTCAGAGGATATCAGGGATCCAGGGTCCTTTGCAACATGTTCCCATTCATCAGATTTGCTTGTATGATTGTTCCAAGTCAGGTTCATCGATCTCATTTAACTGCACGCAGTTCTCATAAATCTTTTGTTTCGTGCTGATGAATTCCACCCGTTCACCAGGACTTCGATCTGTGTGAGGTTTTAGCATTGGCACATTTAACGCCTCTAAATTCTTGGATAAAAACTCACTTTTCCCTCTTTGTGGCTAAGTTCCATTCATAGAAAAGATGTTGGCAGATAATAAGAGCTTTGATTCCTGCTGTTAGACATCAGCAGACTGAGTGGTGTCTGTAACTCAAGCAGAGGTCCAAAAATAAAAGCAGGCCTACAGCAGCCTTATGATCCAGTAGTGAGATTACTGAGAACACGTCATTGGTCTAAATATAAAACTTGAGTGACTTTTGGAAAGTTTACGTGTTCCAAAGAGTAGACCATCTTTGACACTTAAATTCTGCAGTGTTTATTGTATTATACTGTTCTACTCTGTGTTAATGCACCTGACCAGCACCCACTGGTTGGCTTTGACACATATTTGTGTAAAAACTGCACATTGCCTGATTTTTGATTTCTTGATACCTGATAAATGTTTGTCCTCAGATTCAGAACAGCTTTTTCTCCCACAGAGGTGCTGAATGATGTGAGTGATTTTAGAGTTATATGGATTTTTTTTATTGTACCATTTTATTGTGCACATGATGGAAGAGTTTAAACCAAAGTTTCTGAGACTTTCTTCACCTTATGAATGTAAAAATAAATCAGTTCATGTTCAGATTCTGGTTCAGTCTGTAACATATTCTTCTCCAAAGCACTGACAGCAGAGGCTCATGGGTACTGTAGTATTTGGAGATGTTCACCAACTGAAAACAACCTGATTTGTCCATCAAACTAACTAAAACTGAAAGGTCAGAACATGAACCTGCACCATTATCCAGAACAGGAACACTGAGAAACTATCATCTAAGAAACCAAGTCAGGAACCAGCCGCTGTCTGACTTTTAAAGCTCGAAAAATAGAAAATGGCAGCAATAGCCTGAGAGAAACAAAGAGGCAGTGAGACAGATGAGCGAGAGAGAGACCATAAACCAACACTGAAGAGAGACAGAGGAGCGTTTGGCGTCTTTCCAAATGACTTCCAGATTTCGGGTTTGGGCTGGTGACTTCCTACCATCCTGATGAAGAGCAGCTTCACTGCAGAGCTGCTGTGTGGAAGAAACCTGCAGCTCCACGATGCACTCGCTTTTTCTTCTTTAATGGGATTATGGGATGTACTGCTGGTTTTACATGTTTTAGTCCATTAACATTTTGTTTTTTCTGTCTCACAGCATCAGGTTTTAGATGTCGTTCAGTTAAAGCAGAAAAACTTAATCTTATTTCAAAATTCTCCAAAAGGTCCTTTAACTGTAAAGCCCAGGTCATCTTTCATGTATAGAATAAAAAACAGATTCAGCTTACAGGAAGCTGGAGGAGAAATTTAACTTCAGATTTGTTGGAAAATCAGTTCCAGAACAAAGACATTATCATGTACAGCAGGATGATAAATTCAGTCCATTTAATTATGATTACGTTCAGATATGGTAAACACACCAACATGGGAGAGTAACTGATGTTTAATTGTGTTCAGCCTCAACAGTTTCCCTACGTCGGCCCCTCACCAGCAACAGCCAATCATCTGCTCAGAACCTGTTATTGATGTTTTAATTAGAGACTAATTGAATTTCTGTTTCTTTTATGAATTTAACTTGTGGGTCTTTTTTTGTTCTCCTTTTGCTGCTGCTTTGTTTTTGTTGTTAGTTTTTCATTGACTTGTTTAAGTCTGTCTGTTGAATCTCTAAGAATTGAATCTAAGAACTAAGAATCAGCTAATAATTTGGTATTTTTAATCCACACTTATTGTAACTCATGTTTCATGTTTCACTCCTCAGCCTGTCTTCAGGTGGGCAGAACGCAGCAGCTAAGCTAAGCTGCTAACAAAAACTAGGCCCTATTCTCGCTTCCCTTCACTGACATTCAGTAAAATTTAAAATTAATATTTACATTATTACATTATTAACAACTGAAACTCTGACATGATGCATCATGTCGCATGTGTTTGAAGTTTTTAGGTTGGAAAGTTAAAGAATATAAATGTATAAATGGTGGTAAGAACGTCCTTGATCAGGATTATCAGGGGGCGTTTGGGACTTTGGAGGACCAAAGCAGCCAAAATCTAAATCAATAAATAAATTCCTCTTCAAATAAACTGATGTGCCACTAAGAGCACCAACATGTCAAATAAATGTAGGATTAACTTATATTTGTTATAATTTGATCCATTAAGTGTCATTAAGTAGGGTTCGTTCCTGTATTACCTTTTCTTTCCCCATTTAACTTTCAATTTTATTAAAGCAAATTATTATTTTTTTTTTTTACATTTATTTATTCAGGTATGTAATCCTGTATTATTTTTCCAATATTTGCTTCCATACTATCCTCCAATATTTCCTTTTTAAATAAGTGGAAGCAGACGTTCCTGTTGTGAGCCCAACTACAAGGCAAAAAGCTGACATGACAAACTAAATAACAGCCTCCCTCATCTGTAAATGAAGAAGAAAGTCATAAAGAACTTTAAAAAGAAAGTACAAAAGTAAATAAATGTAGTAAAAAAATTAATGGGGCAAATGGGATTGTACTAAATCAAATAAGCAAGCAAATAAATAAATAACTAAATAAATATGGAGTGAAATAAACAATCCAAAAGTAAAGAAATAAAGCAAAAAATTGGAAGGCAGGTAAATAAATAATTTAATAATTATAATTCATTATTAAATTAAATAGTAATACAAATAAATAAAATTGGTGAACAAATAGGGGATTATTGCTAAGGGAACCAAATAAAAACAAATATCAGTTTATGTTTTATTCAATAAATTAGGTAATGACTGTTATTGTGAATTTAATGGAATATTTACTTACTGAGTCTTTTTTCAGCTCTGGTTCTCCACTCCTGCCTCCAGAAAATTTGAGAAAGGGACTATTTTCTATGGCATATTAATCCACTTGGTGCATTCAGGACTATGTGTGTGTCTGTTACAGAATCAAGCAGCAGCTTCATTAAGAGTGAATATGTTCAGAAATATTTACACAGATACTAAAATTCTCTCAATTTCCTTTACAGTCACACGAAAACGTTCCAAAATGGTTTTCTTTCCTCTGACAGGTAAGTAAACAGTTAAGTATTTATCAGTTCACATTTTAACAGGTGAAATCAAATGCAGCAGGTAAGCATTTATGAACATAATCTGTAAATCAATAAATATAATTCCAGATTATCTTAAATGTCCTGGAAATAAACAAAAACATCCATGAAAGACATCAACAGTCATTCTGTCCCTTCTGTTTTCTGGTTTCTTCTTTAGCATATTTCCTTTTCAACAACCTCATACCCTGTTTGTGTCTCACTGAACTCCACACAGTCCAAATGTATGTAACGTGTAACACGTGGTTCGTCTTCTGCACACCAAGCGAGTGTTTAGCTTAGCGAGCGGCTTCACAGTAAAGTACGTCAATTAGCAGCCTAAAAAAATAAAGCTTAGAAAACATTCCCATAATTCCCTCAGCATGTCTACAAAACGCAAGCAGAGCAGCTCATCACACGTACCCCGAAGTTCAAGAGCAGAAAAAGTCATTTCATAGCTGAAAAAGGCCCAAATCAATAAATCACTTCTTTCAAAAGGCTCATGGACTCAGTCATGACAGGTAGTATTCATAAACCTTTCAAAATAAAGTTATGAACCCTTTAAGTGTTTTAACGTCTTCAGCATGAGAAATTCTAATGAGACTTTTTACCTTTAAACATTTACATCTTTTCATGAATCTTATCGCCAGGTCAACTTTTATTAATGAACAGTGTTGTGATCAAATCAAATGGTAAATATACCGGTTCTTATTTAGTGCTTTCTACTCAGTTCTACTACCAGTCTCATTTACCCACACACACATTCATACAGCGCTTTTATCCATCTGTCATTCACACTCAGAGGCATCAGGAGCAACTCGGGGTTCAGTATCATGCCCAAGGATACTTCGACACACAGACAGGAGGTGCTGGAGATCGATCCATCGACCTTCCCATTCTACCACCTGAGCCACAGCCGCCCTCTATCACATGTTCATGCTCAACAATGGAGCTCTGTGGCTCAGAGGAGCACAATTCATCAGGCTCTGACATCCATACTTTTACTTCAAAGGCCGGTCTGTGTAAACCTTTTATCTGAAACCAGCGTGGAAACTCGAAATCCAGACTAAAAAACCAGGAAACATCAAAATGAAAATAAACCCATGATCTATTTTTGTCCAGTTAACTTCTACATGATCTACGGCCCCAGAAACAGGAAATCTGCTGTGGTTCGATTTGTTTACAGCCTGTAAATGGATGCTAATGAAAGCACGCCGAGCAAAACAGAGGCGGCCGTGTAAACAGAAGACGGCAAAGCGCAGGAAACTCAATCTGTTGAGCTGAATGCGTCTCAGCAGCAGTCTTAAAGAGGTTTTCTTTTTTTTTTGGTAATTGCAGCCATCATGTGGGAAACATTTACTGAAAGAGAGATGTGAGCAATTATGGAAAGCAAAATAAACGAGTGAGGAGCTCCTGTCAGCACGCTCGTATCTGCAGAGGTGCCCCGCAGAGACGAAGCCGACCTGCAGCAGAGTCCAGTAGCTTCAAGTGAGTGACGGCTTAAGTGGAGGATGCGGTTTGCTGAGGATGATCTCATGTGTCGTCACGGCAGCTCGGACGAATCCTGAGGTTTATGTTGTCATCATGGGCAGCCCGATCGCCCCAGGAACCATTTAAAGATAAAAACTAGGTCAAAGATTTACATTAGCGATCATCAGCAGGACCAACATGGCCTTCTGTGCAGAAATACTGACACCTCATCTGCATTACTGGCATAGGATGATATTTGCATGCTGATTGGCAGTAAAACCCAACTAATCCCAGCACACATGGTTGAAATGACGACGTTATCGCCACAGTCCAAACTGGTCGCAGTGGAACAGCAAGAACTCCACAGCAGACAGACCCGTCTCTTACAAAGCACAATCAGAACCAGAGCCCCCTGCTGGACAGGTATAAAGCATGTCTTCATATTTACAGGTGGTGTCTCTGTATTGTTTCTGGTTGTGCTCTGCTTTGTCCTGCAGGGGCTGATTGGCTGCATGAGCTACACCTAAACAGGTGTGCTCTGCTACAAAAGCTCCGTCATTCCTGAAGTCTCTCTCTGACACTCTGAGTATGCGCTCCACCTACACCACCACCCATCCTCGTGTGGTCTCCCATTACTCACCACTTTCTTTGAACAAGGCCATGACAACATCTTCCTGAGTCTGCACCGACCAGCCAAAACATCAAAACCACCTGCTCTGACTCATCTACCTCTGTGTGGTAGCAGATGCACTGGGCCTTTTGGGTTGTGAGGTGGCGTCTCAGTGGTTTGGGCTGGTTCCAGTGCATCACACTGATGCTCCATCAGCATCAGGATCTAGCACTGGATCTGGGAAGTTTACAGGCTACATCAGCACCACTGGATCGTTGATGTGGTCCAGTTCCTGAGCAGTTTTTGAGGTGTAACAGAGCACCAGATGGGGGAGAGTTCTGCGGTTGGCTAGAGCCATTGCACCACCCAGACAACAATGTTTGCTATCCATATACATTTTTGTCATCCACATTTGGCCTTGACTGACAGGGCTTTCTCAGTTCAGCCACAGGTGAACCTTTTATGGGCTGGATCTCAGGTGTGTTTTACCATTTACCAATGCTGTGACTGAGCTGTAAGTGCCAAAGGTAGCACAAATTTGGCCCAGATATGTGTGCAGAACACATCTTGTTATGCAGGACATGTCAAAGTAACATGAAGACATGAGCACCTGAATGCCTGGACCCAAGGTTTCCCCATTCAACTCTGCATTGTTGAGGGACAAAGTTACCGTAAAGCCACCGAATGAATGAATAAAACCATAAACTCAGCAGTAATGTGATTACTGAAGTTAGGGCAGAGGGCTGTTTTCTCTTAGATTTCTATTGGTCCAGAAGTATTTTTGCAACCACAGCTATCGCCCCCTGTGGCTATTAAAAAGAATGCAGGTTTAAGGAGCTTCAGTGTTGGCTTCACTTTTCAGACCCAGAAGCTACATACATGTTTCATACCATCTATGACTGTAAACTAAAATGAATAATGATAATAACGTAGATTTATATAGCGCCTTTCAAGAAACCAAAGGATGCTTAAAAAAAAAAAAAAAAAGCAAGGGGGGGAAAG
>VUQS01077119.1:0-15909 GCA_015108495.1 Heterochromis multidens
CCCAGTTTGGATTCAGGAGACAGACACCCTCTCTACTTTTAAGATTAGGCTTAAAACTTTCCTTTTTGATAAAGCTTATAGTTAGGACTGGATCAGGTGACCCTGAATCCTCCCTTAGTTACGCTGCAATAGGCTTAGGCTGCTGGGGGTTTCCCATGATACACTGAGCATTTCTCTTTCTCTCACCTCTTTTCACTCACCATGTGTTTTTACGTCACTCTGTATTTAATGAGTTATTATTAATCTCTGGCTCTCTTCCACAGCATGTCTTTCTCCCCTCACCCCCAACCGGTCGCGGTGGATGACTGCCCCTCCCTAAGCCTGGTTCCGCCAGAGGTTTCTTCCTGTTAAAAGGGAGTTTTTCCTTCCCACTGTTGCCAAGTGCTTGCTCATAGGGGGTCGTCTGATTGTTGGGGTTTTCTCTGTATTATTGTAGGGTCTTTATGTTATAATATAAAGCGCCTTGAGGTGACTTTTGTTGTGATTTGGCACTATATAAATAAAATTGAATTGGATGAAATATTTCACTGGATAAGTGAAACCTTTGAATCTCTGCCTCTAAGCACATTTTTGTGGAGCGCCATCTGTACATTCTTGTGAGAACTGAGTATTGAATTAAATGGCTGAGAGGTGACACTGGCATAAAACCATGCTGCATGGCTAAACATGTTTTGGGATTCCAGACCTTGTTTTGGCTTATTCAAGCAAAATTACATCCTTTTGATGCTGAAGAGAGCTTTTGCAAATTGCAAGACAAACACAGTCATCCTACTGTGTGCTGGTACTAAAAGTAGACACATGTCAGCACTTCAGGCTGCAGGATAGTGTTGATCTGTCTGTCAGTATGAACAGTGCGGAACTGCATTAATGGGCAGCATAAATCATCAGGGCAGACTGGACAAAAACATAATCAGAGGCAACATTTTCCTTTAATTACCTAATTTACTCTGTTGTACTGCACAGATGTGACCAGCGTACCAGTATTCAGGTTTTATCGCAGACTTTATCATATTATTCTCCCTAGAAATGATTGTGATAGTGTCCTCTTAGTATCGAAGTGTGTGCTGTGCTTGCATGTTTGAGAGAGAAAGTGAGTAGTAAATGCTATTACCCTATCATCAACGCTTTCCAGCCTCAAAAACAGGACACAACACAAAAGAGACATGCTGACAAAGAGATGTCCTCTTTTTTTTATTGATGGAAGGTCAGAACATGCTGTTTTGTTGATAACACCAAATTGAAAGCTGAACAAAAAACTAAATAAACCTCAATTAGCTGCTGCAGTCTTCCCAATAATTTGTTCCAGATGTGGTATTTACTGCCAGACAACCCGGGGACATTAAAAAGAAATAAATTTCAACCCCTTTCCTACACAGTTCTCTAAAACACTGGTCTGAACTTTGATCCATTCATTTTCTGCCACTTTTCTGTTTTATTATTCTAAGAAAAAACAACAACATTCTGATTAGTAAACAGAGACAAAACACACTAGTAAATAAACTAAAAGAAATACACATAATTTAGTATGATAACAGTGGCAGAGTATCAAATAATAACTGCATAAAATACAATTCTTTCTTCTGAGAGACGAAACCACAAGTCTGAACACTTAACTATGGAGCAAGAACACAGATAAAAGGATGTGCAGTGTGTCACTGGTGAATTTAAAGGACCAGAAAGCTAAGAGGCAACACAATGAGCTCCTGATGTGATGATTCAAATCCCTCTTTAACACTCTGGTCCCACTGAAAGGCAATTACTTTATCATGCTGTCAACTTTAGTTGTGTTCATGATAAAGGGTATTTCTTTACGGCACAATGTGATCTAAAAGATGCATTAAAATCAAATATGTTTCATATCCCCCCACATACATAAGGTATGACTACTGATAATGCTACACTGGGTAAACCCCTTGAGAAGAAACTTTACTGTCGATTTAAGTCACCTAACACACAAAATTGAAGTCTTTTTACGCCCCTGGGTGGGCGTTTATGATTTTGGCTTGTTCATCCATCCAGCCTTACTGTACGTCAGCCCTATTCTCATATACATCATGAAGGAATTGCTACATATTTTTGGCATAAAAACTCCTTGGACTGAAGGATGAACTGATTAGATCCTAAAGGCCAAATCTTATGGTCACCATGACCTTAAAAAAACTTTAGGCCATAACTAACAAAAATGTCTAATAGGATAAAATCAAATGATGACAACATCATATTCTGCAAAAAACACTTTTTCTGCAATTATTCAACAGTGTAACTCAGGAGCAGAAGGGGGAGACTGTGACCATACTTCACATTTGATCAGATACTGAAGTGGTGGCAATCTTAGGTGTCCATCTATTCAATTCAGTCTTTACTGCATATAAGTCTAAATGTAAACTGCAAGTGCAAGAGAGTAATTCTAGTTATTATGTATTTTACATGATTCACCTTGTTTTTAAGGATTTTTCTAAAGCCCAACAACTTGGACCAAGTTGCATAAATTAAAAGCAGATCACTTATGCTCCATCCACACAGGAAGCCACTAGAAGCTATGGGCACAGCGATGGGTGAAATAACTGCTGAAATGGGCAGGTCCCAGATTCAACTTTACTCAACTCTGAGGTGAGCGCTTGAAGCTCCTACAAATGAAAGTCGACATTCCAGGTTCAGGAGAATGAACCTGGAATGTCAGCATTGATTGACATATGACAATCAATGACAATTTCAGTGCTGTGCAAAAATCCTGAGCCACCCCTCATTTCTTTATATTTTGCTGGGAAAATGAGCGATAGGTGCAGTGATTTATTGAAACATGTGAAAACATATATAGAAATACAGAATAAGGTGAAAACAGAGTTTGTACACTTCTAACGAGCTTGAAAGTCAATATTTGGTATAGCCACCTTCATTCGTCGACACAGCCTGAACTTTCTAAGGCAAGATCTCTTGTAATTTCTTTAAGTAGTCTTCAGGAATAGTCCTCCAGACTTCTTGAAGGACTTTCAAAGCTCTTCTTTGGATGTTGACTTCTTTTTGTTCTGTTCTCTGTCACTGCTTCAGTGTCTTCCATTGTGTATTCTTCTATCCATGTGTGCTTTTATTGCATTGGCAGTGTGTTTGGGATCATTGAAAAATGAAGCCATTGTCAATCAGATGCTTTCCAGATGGTATTGCATGGTGGATCAAAATCTGACAGTACATTTAGGCCTACATAATTATGAAAAGATCCCCTAAAGATAGAATTTAAAATGGGTTCTTTACTGAGTTGTTTGTTATGTGTAGATACAACACTGGTTCATTCCTTGACTTAGGTGCATTTTTCTATTATTGAATAATAGGTCAGAGTTAAGTGGTTTAACAAAAAGAAAATCCTCTGAAAATGGTCAGGTACAAGGACCGGACTCAAAATGAGTTAAAAAGCAGCCAGTGTCCAAAGAAAAACTTTGAACTATTGCTCAAGACCACTTTAAAAAAATTACAAGGAATTCTGGCTTTTTGGAAGCAAAAGATAAAGAAATGAAGGTTGGCTCAAAACTTTTGCACAATACTGTCCATTAGAGGGTTACCTAGGCAACCTGGAATGTCTGCTAGTGGCCAACTTTCAGCAATGAGGCCATTAGAGAAATGAACAAATCGCTTCCTGTATGGACGGGGCTTTAATCAAAAGTGGTTTGACTTTGTGCAAGACTTCTTAAGTGAAACCACAAATAACATTTCTGAGAAGATCTCACATGTAAACACATCCACATAGTTAGCCAACAGGCAATACAAAATCACAAAAATATTAGTTTTTATACAAAATCATAGATAAACTGATGTTTGATGTGTTCTCAAAAGAAAATAACAATACTATGTGTCTAAGAGGCTGTTAAAGCTTGTGTGAAAACCCTGCAGGGATCCTTCACCTTCCAAAAAGTTTGTTTTTTCTGAACTGTTCTAATGTGCAGGTTTACTTGGTTTACTTAAATAATGAGAAGCTTTGAGATCCTTTTATCTTCAAAAAAATAAATAAATAAAAACAGATGGCTCTACATATCTGAGAAAACTGGCCTGTTTGAGTGTAAAAGCCAAATAAACCCAACAAACCCACCTCTAGTGTCATTTTCAAAAAATCACAAAATTATCCAAAATGGGCCCAGGGTAGAGAAATTAATAAATAAAAAATAAAAAAATGACACAATAACACAGAACTTGGTCTTGAAAGAACAGTTTGACATTTTAGAAAATACACTTGTTTGCATTCTGTCTGTGAGAAGTGACTTCACTCTCAAGTATGAGGGTGAAGGCAGACGGCTTTTAGATAAGCACAAGGCCCAGAAACATCTAGCTGGAAAGGCTAATGAAATCCACCTACTATCACCTCTAAAATTGTCATCTCTAAAATTATCATATTACATGGTCAGTATAAATGTATATGCTTTGGGTTTCACCCTGAACCTAAGCTTCCCCATGTTTTCAGTCTTTATGCTAAGCTGAGCTAATTATCTGGTGTTTGTAGCATCATTTTCACCATACAGACATGAGGGTGATATTGATCTGCTCACCAAACTGTCAGCAGGAAAGAGGGCTCCAATATTTCTAAAGATGTTAAACGTTTTTTACAACCATTAACAAAATTGAGGATTTATCGCATGACTGTTATATTGATTATAATGATTTTTCTATTTTTGTAAAACCATCCGTAACCATCTGGTTCATCTTACACAAATCTATCTTTCTAATCACTCCTTGGTTTTCACGCCCTTGTGACCCTCAGCACCACCTTCTCCATTTTGATCAAACCCAGGCATGGATGCTGCCTGCCCAGTCCAGCAGCCTCCCTCTGTACCAGGCGCGCGTGATCGGCTGAATGAAAAGCAGGAGTCGAAACTTTCGGAGCAGCCCGCAGAAAACCGCTGCCGCCACAACCACAAGCGGAGACATCATCACAAAGCCCAGGATGATGAGGGCCGAGCAGCTGTTGTCATCAAGGTAATAGCAGATGGCAGAGGGGGCATTGAGGACCTGCAAAGACAAACACAGAGGGGAGTTTAGATGAGACAGAAGTGCTCCAAAACAAGTGATGAGCACTTTGGCTTCAGCAGGAGCTCCTTCTCTTCTGCAAAAAAGCAAATAAAGAGGATTTGTATTCATTAAATATGAGGCGTGTTTGGATGTGTGCTCAGGGTGCAGTAGTGGGACCGTGTGGGTAGTGGGGTGTGACAGAGTTTCTCCCTGCCTCGCTCTCTGTCTATAAGATAAGAATGCACTCAGTGCTGTCAGTAAGCCTCTGAGCTGTCAATCACTTCCGAGGGCAAACGAGAGGGGGAGGAGGACAGCAGGTGGCCAGATAGTAAAAGACAGAAGCTTACAAAAAGTGGGGGGAAAAAAGAGATAAAAAAAGCAAAGTTAGCAGCAGAAAACTCACAGCTGTGTGAGGACACAATGACATTGTTACAAGAGCCTACAGCAGCACACATGAAGTACAAGCGAATCATTTCTGTTGCTCAAATTCAGACACATCTGAAGCGCAATCTGACCATCTCCTTTTACTAAATAGCTTCCATATGGAAAATAAATAAAAGAACTTCTCTCCAATAGTAAATGTCAATGTTTAATATGCATTGTAAGTCTTATAAGTTATATACACTCACCAACCACTTTTTTAGGTACACATCTTCAGCTGCCCGTCAACTTAAATATCTAACATGGCAGCAATCATTACATTTAGGCATGTAGACATGGTCAAGATGACCTGCTGAAGTTCAAATTGAACACCAGAAGAAAGGTGATTTCAGTGACATTCCAATGGTAGGGTCAGAATTTGGCGTAAACAACATGAAAGTATGGATCCATCCTGCCTTATATCAACAATTCAGGCTGCTGCTGGTGGTGTAATGGTGTGGGTGATATTTTCCTGACACACTTTGGGCCCCTTAGTACCAATTGAGCATCGTTTAAACACCTCAGCCTGCCTAAGTATTGTTGCTGACCATGTCCATCCCTTTATGACCACAGTGTACTCATCTTCTGATGGCTGCTTCCAGCAGGATAGGAAGCTCAAATCATCTCAAACTGGTTTCTTGAACATGACAATGAGTTTACTGCACTCAAATGACCTGCACAGTCACCAGATCTCAATCCAATAGATCACCTTTGTGGTGTGGTGGAATGGGAGATTCTCATCATGGATGTGCAGCTGAGAAATCTGCAGCAACTGTGTGATGCTATCATGTCAACATGGACCAAAAGCTCTGAGGAATGTTTCCAGCACATTGTTGAATCTATGCCATGAAGAATTGTGCAGTGAGTGTATATCACCTACTCTGATTCAATCAGAATTTTGCATTTTTCTCTCATGTTTACTTTATTCATGCTTATAACTGTGTTAGAAAAATGCAAAAGGAGACACTTTCATGACTAAATCATATCTTAAGACATGTAAAATTTCTCATTTTCTGTTTTTAAGCTTGTTTAAAAGTTGGTTTCTCCAAATGCACCCTAGCAACAATAGTGTTTAACACACACCTACAAGTACACATACACACACACACCTCTGCGAAGTGTAAAGTGATGCTTTCACAGAGTACATTTCTCTCCTTGTTGTGCAGACAGTATGTCTGTGCACAGCTGGTGCTGGCACCAAATCAGACAGCCTTGTCTTCTCACCGGGACCCTCGCTCCATGCTGTCACCACAAAAGGAAGAAGCCTGACTGACATTGTCTGTAATTGTTTGGCCGGTTCAGACATTTACTCTGGCCTAATCATGATTATATTCTCATTCCATGTCTCCTCGTTGCATGTTTTTAATTCGTGTCCTACATGGCCACATTCACAGAAACCAAATCAACCCTAACTGAGACAACCAGGGTCTTCAGGCAGGCTTTAATTTTATGACCTGTCAGGTAAGCCGATGGCAGAGCTGTAGCTCTCTCCAGCCTGATTTGGTATGATGCCCAGACCCACCACTCTTTACTGATGATTTATCTGACTCTCGTGTAACTCACACAAAATGAGCCACACCCATCTTCTCACTCACTAAAAGAAATGCTGACAAACCCTGACATTCAAGTTCAAGTCACTGTGTTTGTTTTGCTGTACAAACCTGGAGAATATGTCTGAACACCTCTGAGGAGAGGGTGTGAGGTGCACATGTAAAAAATGCTGCCAAGAAGTGTTGGCCTGAAGGCTGATTGTTTGCTTTCTCCAGGTTCCAGAGCCAACCTTAATGACAGATAATCCTCCCATTGTTTGCAAATGGCATGGGCTTACTTGCCTAAACTTCCAGAGAAGTTAAACAAGATTGAGTGGGAAGGAGCAGTGCAGATTCCTCCTCGTAAATGATTTGTGAACTGACTCTTAAAGTTGTATGCAAATATTTGGGCAGCCCTGGGCAAATATCGTGTTGGTTGTTTAATAAGAAGAAGTAAATATAGCCCCGCAGCAACAGACAAAGTTAACACTTCTTCAAACACTTTGGTTAGTTTAATTAAAAAAAATAGGAGAAAATAATAAACTGTGGTACATGTAAAAGGTTTGGACACCATTGCTCCTTAAAAACCCTCCTTTGCCAAACATTACAGCTTCAAATGCTTTTTGTAGCCAGCTAACAGACTTTCTCTGTGCAGGGATTTTCACCCACTCCTCTTCCAGATCACTTCAGGTTGAATTCGAATGCTTCGAATTTGGAGATTTTTACTGGATTCCACTCGTCCCTCAAAATGTATTGTTTTTCTTGGTGCTACACAACCTGTTTGAGCAAGGTGTTCCAAATGCTGCTTCTCCTTCTTTTTCTCCATATCCAGAAAACCTCAGTTTTAACTCCAAAATGACTCCGACTTATTTATGTTTCTTTACATGCTTTGAGGTTACAGTTTTCCCTCTGGTGACTCCTCTATGCTAACCCTGCCTGTGCATCAGCACTCCCCAACGGAAAGGTGCACCTTTCTTTACCTTTCTGTCCATCAGACAGAAAGCTTTCTTGCTCTTTGAAATGTTGGCATGACTTCTATGTTTGCCCTCAAAGACATTTCTATGCTGCTTTGTAGGAGTCATTTTCAGATCCTCAGTCAGTTTTACTTTAGAGGAGCCCGTAGCTGTTGAATGTTAATGCAGGGTTTGAAGAGTCAGAGACTCTGATAACTCCTAATAATTCTTGACCTGCTTTGCAAATCCTGCCAAGTCAATTAACACCCAGTGCACTGATGAAGCGCTAAGCCTTTGCAAGTAAAAGTGTGCCCAAAATGTTTGCAGCCTTTTGCTTCTTCTTTTCACTTCAAAAATAAACTAAATATATATTTTGAACCAAAAGCACTAGCCTCTTACATCTGCATTAAAAACTTGGAGGCATCAGACATAAGTAGCAAACGCAACACTAAAACAGTATCACTTAATAAACGGCAGCTTATCAACTTAGCTGACAGATATGGACCAACATCAGCATTAATCTGGAGCTATGACCACCTAATATATCCACTGTAGGTTAGTTATTAGGTGTCTGTTTGACTGTTTTATTGGTCTCTCGAGGGAAAACCTCTTTAGCTGCTAAATTCTATTTGCCACGCAAAAGTATTGTGATTGCATCTCTGCAGTTAAGCATGTTTCTTCTATAAACATGTTAAAATGGGCCTATTAAGGTTGTCTTTATTGTCTGTCATATATGTACTGACAAGAGCCAGAAGCTCAGGTTTCAAACTGCTTTAAATGGTCTGTTTCAGGCAGTTTTTTCTACTCTTGGCTCTGTGTGATGTCATCTCAGACAAACAACTCTGTCTGTACAAACCTTTTGTTTATCAGGCACGGCCAATCAGAAGAAAGTTATATTAAAGGAAGGGGGAATGGAGCTAAAACATCTTGTTTCAGAGAGCAGATGGATTGAGGGGCTGCACCAAAGCCCTATACCAGATAAACAAGGATTATGCAAGGTCTGATAGAGTCCGAGGATAAAATCATGGAGCTGAAAATGAGCATAACAGGTCCCCTTGAAAATGAATGAACTCTTCCAAACATGCTTAGTAATATAGTTACAGAAGGCAGACTGTTTACTGTGCCTGTGTCTGTGTCCAGTAAATCAGGACAGTGTACAAGTTATACAGAAACAGTTCCAGTTTGTTTAGTGTGTGTGTCTGTGTGTGTGTTTGCATGGTGACAGATGGCTCCCTTAGTCTACTTGGCAATCACATTGACTTCGAAGAGAGCAAGAGAGAGAGAAAACTATCTTATTAGATAAAAAGGACTTTTGGGGGACATCATTTGTGTTGAAAATATGTAGAATTTTTAAAAATATTCCACATCTCAGTGCATAACTTAGCAATCTAAAATGCCATTATCTTGCATTGTTAAAGTACTGTCCTATGGGGCCTATTATGATTTCTGACACCAATAAACAGTATCCTGTGTCTGACATTAAAGTTTTAACCTGTGTCTCTATCACCCTTTGCTAAGTATTCTCTGAAAATTCATCCACAGGCATGACTACATCAGATAAAACTTTACAATCTGAATTGTGGTGATAAAATCGCACTTTCTTTTTGTCCCTGCTAAAAAGAGAATAAACACTAGACTAATGAAACCACACTTTTACAGCTTACCCTGGAGTGGCAAAGGAACCCAGCGTACAGCAGCAGCCCCGCAGGCAGAAGTACCACAGAGAAGACCGCAGCCAGGAGCAGAGCACTGGCTAAGACAACGCACAGGTTCCAGAGGATGAGAGCTGCCCCGCAGGCCATGCAGCCACACCTGCCCCTGCGGCTGCCCCAAGCACTGCCCCCACTGTGAGCCACAGGCGGGGGAAGCATCTTCACGCCCTCTCCGATCCATAACTCCTCCTCTTTCTCTTCCTCAGCTGAACCACCATCATCCAGGTCCACGTCCATACCACACATCCTGTGAGACAGAAGGATGTAGAGCAGTGTCTGATTAATTTAATGTTTTACTTTACAAGCTACAAAATGATGCTATGGTGCAGCGTGCAAATGGGAGTCTTTTAAAAAATATCTTGCAAAACATTACTGACTTTTTACATTTTAAATTGTGAACATTTTAAATTACTGGAAAATATGTGCATGTTTAACCAGTCCATTTCTTTTATTTATCACCACTATTATGTTGACTCAAGCAACCATACATACCTAAAGTATCCTCTCCAGGCTGGACGCTGTAATTATATTTGCATGCTTACTGAATTTTAAAACTTCAATTAAAAATTTGAGGCACAAACAGAGCTCTGTCCCTGCATCGCCTCCTTCTTCTTTCCATTCAATCAGCCAATAACCCATCAGACCATGTAAATGGGGAACCTAAAGCCTATATTGACTTCACCTACACACATATACTATATACACACTTTTTCAGTGTCTTCCTGTCACTCCTCTGGTCGATCTTTTCGATCAGGTCTTTGTCACTAAAGCCAGAAAGAAATACATTTTTTATGCAAATGAGTGAATCCTTTAAGCTTAAACGACCTGCTGCTGAGCTGCAGACACAAACCGCATATGGACATCCACATGGGTGGCAAATTAAAGGAAAAAATGGAACCCTTTGACCCTTACAATGAAGAGAGTCTGTTATGCTGTGGGGGGCATATTTTTTGTTCACTTGTATCCCTCTGTGGGAATGGTCGCTCACATTTTTCCCAACATGATTAAACATTTCCATCCTGATGGGAGTGGTCTCTTCCAGGAGGAAAATGTCCCACATCCACAGGGCACCAGGGGTCACTGAATGGTTTGATGAGTAGGGAAATGATCTGACCCACGTGACCTTAGCAGTCACCAGATCTCAACTGGAATGAACACACATGGGTGATTTTGGACAGTTTTGTAAGGGAGTGCTCTTCACCACAATAACCAAAACACCAAATGAGGGAATAGGTTTTGGATGAATGGTGTTCATGCTTCCTCTACAGAATCAATGCCAAAGTGCACCACAGCAGTTCTCATGGTCCTTATGACCCAACAGTTTTCCTTTAATTTGTCAGCCATCCCTATGTTCTGCTCCCTTTAGCTGAGTTTCATTGAATCCACTGAAATCATGTTTATTTTTGTTTTTTATTTCAGCTTCATACTTTTTTTTCTTTTAACTGAAGGCTGTTAAACCACATTAGCACGCAGCAAACAATAAGATTTATTATTGCTTACCTTGATGTAACTGTAAACCGTGTTAATCCCTGTGTGTCTGATGAATTTCTCTCCCAGTAATCGACTTGGAACTTTTAGTTTTCGAGCAAAATAATGCCAGGTGCCAGTTCACGAGCAAAGCAGCAGCAGCAGAGAAGCACCTGTGAGTGGGACCCTGCGTTGCTGAAGTGATGCTGCTCCGCTCTTAGGATCCTCTGTGCGCCAGCGGGAGCGAGCGAATCCGGGGCGCGCTCTCCACTGTTAAAGTGCGCGCTCATGCGGTTGCATGACAATGACATTTAATGCTTAGACTGTTTCTTTAAAAAAGTGTTTGTTCGTTTGTTTGTTTGTTTGGGGGGGAAAGGGCGGAAATACCGTCACACTAACCCCTTTATCAACGAGAAAACAATGTGAAAACAGAGGGAACCACAGAGGAGGAGGAGGATGGTATGGTTACACGTCACTGCTGTAGCTCCATTTTTTTTTCTGTGAAGTTTCAGTTAATGGCTTTATCTACTAATTATAAATTAGTTGCTGATAATTAAAAAATAATTTTCCTCTTTTCAGCTGCTTTGTATTTTACACCATGTTAGAGCCTTTCAGGGAAGGAGCTGCAGAAAATTTGATGGATTGTTACTAAATTTACTTACAGGTGAACTGTACTAAAGGCTGGGTGATCCTTTCTCTGCGTGCCTGCATTAGTTATGTTAAATATTCTGAACATACCTATAACAGGCAAAGAGCAGATACTGTCATATGAAAGCAACTCAGTGCATTTGGGCATGTAGACATGCCAAGAAGACCTCCTGAAGTTCAAACTGAGCATCAGAATGGGGAAGAAAGGTGATGTAAGTGACTTTGAACGTGGCATGGTTGTTGGTTACAGACAAACTGGTTTGAGTATTTCAGAAACTGCTGATCTGCAGGAAATTTTCCCACACAGCCATCTCTAGGATTTACAGAGAATGGTCTGAAAAAAGAAAATATCCAGTGAGGGCCAGTTCTCTGTGTGAAAATGCCTTGTTGATGCCAGAAGAGAATGGCCAGATTGCTTTGAGGTGATAGAAATGCAAAAGTAACTCAAATAACCACTCAGTACAACCAATGTATGCAGAAGAGCATCTCTGAATGGACAGTATGTTGAACATTGAAGCAGATGGGCTACAGCAGCAGAAAACCACATTGGGTGCCACTCCTGCCAGCTAAGAATGGGAAACTGAGGCTCACCAAAACTGGACAATAGAAGGTTGGAAAAATATTGCCTGACTGATGAGTCTCAATTTCTGCTGCAACATTCAGATGGTAGGGTCACAGTTTGGAATAAACGACATGAAAACATAGATCCCTCCTGCCTTGTATGAACCTAGTGGTTCAGGTTGGTGGTGTGGGGGATATTTTTTAACCATCTCTTTATGACCACAGTGTACCCATCTTCCGATGGCTGCTTCCAGCAGGATAACACACCATGTCACAAAGCTCATATCACCTCAAACTGGTTTCTTGAACATGAAAATGAGTTCGCTGCACTCAAATGGCCTTCATGTTCACCAGATCTCAATCTAATAGAGCACCTTTTGGATGTGGTGGAACGGAAGATTCTCATCATGGATTGTCAGCTGACAAATTTGCAGTAACTGTGACGCTATCATGTCAACATGGAGCAAAATCTCTGGGGAATGTTTCCAGCACCTTGTTGAATCTGTGCCATGAAGAATTAAAGCAGTTCTGCAGACTAAAGGTGGCCATCCTGGTAGTAGTAAGGTGTACCTAATGAAGTGGCTGATTGTTTACTCAAATATGGTATAACTATTTTTGTAAGCTTAAAAAAAGCATAATTAAAACATATCTTTAGATCACAGATAAGCCAGTTTTCATGCTCTGATGCAGCTGAAAGACTGTTCCTCAAAAATCAGTCTTAAAGGCCACTTATTTTGTTCTTTGTGATGTACAAATGTACTCCAGGGTGTGCTCAGTACACTGTGCTGTCAGAAGTCAGGCTTGTTGCTTTCAAACAAATTGGCTACATCTTTAAATAAAGTCTTTAAGTTGTTATTGTTATTCTTGTGTTTATAAATGATAACTAATATCCAATAAAAAGCCAGTGTCACAGAGTGGGAATTGGTAGTACAGTGCATTTTATCAGTTTAAATAATCATTCAAAAACAGTTGTACTACATTATTGGCTACTCACAGCCCAGACCTGTTTATCTTGGTATCTATTCAATCAATTGACCTTTGCTGTAGTTTATATAAGTGAATGTAAGCCAGTCTTGTCAGCTAATCAGATAAAATCTCAGGAAAATCAGATTAGGGTGCGCCTAAATTCATAGAGCTGAAAACAACCCAGAGGACACACCTACACATCCTCCATAGAGAAAAAAAAAGAAGCTCCAGTCATCCAGTGCACCTAAACTACATCAGGAAATGTGTATCATAAAAGAAAGGTTAGGAGCTTATTGTATAAGATAGGTGTTAGCCTTTGCTTTGTGTATGAGTTTGAGAACAGAACACAGTTAAAACTGAATGGGGGGACAAAGGCTATGAAACGTCCACAAATGTCCCTGCAAGTTTCTCCCTCTGCGGTCCTCAGAACATTTTCAGCTGTGTGGCTGCAGATAAGAGGATGATCGATTTGTTTTCCAGCACAGACAGACAGTCAACCTTTCGCTGCTCAAATTTAATTACACGGAACAAGAGAAAAAGATAGGAGGATATGAGACTGTGCTGACGAGGAACGGGAGAAAAGACATTACCTGGATATAGAAACAGAGAAGAAGGATTGATTGATGAAGCGGTGGAGAGACACTGTAGATGGTCTGGAGGAAGATTTTGTAAGGAAGTAAAGTGTACAGTAAATATCGCCTCTCTGGATTCTACCTGTAACATCTGCTGACATCTGCTGGAGTGCCTGTGAACTTTTTGAACAAAGTGTAGCACAGACCTGGATATTTCCTATGTATATATTTTAATCAACATCAGCAAAAACTTTTTACTAACTGCACCATCTCACTGTATTTCAGCAAGTTAAAAGTCTTTGTGTTAGATACCTACTCTACATTAGGTGGACAGAATGAGGACTATGGCTTTTCTTCCCCATTCCTTACTTTGCAGTCACAGTGAGAAGGGATCATTTCACTGACAGCAATGATGAAATAGCTACTCAAACTCTTCATTTAAGAAGTAGTGCAAACACACTGCATACTTATATTACATATAAAGGCCCTGCAGATGTTACTGAACTAACTACTAATGTTACTGAAGAAAAACTATGCAAGGGTAGCATGATGCCTCGTACATGGATCCTGGAATGCCTAGAACTATACAAGGTCAACAGCACCCTAAGAGCCTTCATCAGGAATTCGATGGGAATGTGGCGAACAACACTAGAGGCCAACTTCAAGTAAACCTGTGTGTGTCAACTTGTGGGTATGTTAAATGGCTTCACCCAACCACTAACCATGAGTGAAAGAAAAGTTTCTGTATTATCATTCATATTCTCTGAAAAATGGCCAAAAAAATCACAAATTCTGCCAGGGTATGTAAACCTATGAGCACATATATATATGTGTGTGTGTATGTGTGTGTGCTATTAAATGTAGTTTGTTAGATTTTGGCCACAGAACAACAGAACTGGCAGGTCTGCCACTGGCCCCCTGTTACATGTATGGGTGTGCCATCCTTGAGTAGCTGGAATACCTGTGTATTCTGAATGGGCTGCAGATATATCATGCTGCCAGCAGTGACAAGGACACTAGCAAAAAGCAAAACTGAACAAAAGTCAGTCAGGAGGGATAAGGAGAGAGCAACGGTCTGTGGTCACCACGGCTATCACCTGCAAAACCATTCCCTGTTTGTAGGTTGTGTTGTTGTTGCCTCTCCAGTGCACCTATTATCACTTTCATTTGCACCAAAGTACGTGGATTCACAGTGGTTTATGCTTCCTAAATGTAAAGATTGATATCTGTGAAGTTTAACTTATTTTGTGTTAAACTGTGATGATCGAGTGTTTCATTATTTTTTTTATTTTGTTGAGCAGTGTACAGTTGTGGTCAGAAGTTTACACACACTCATTATGGGCATGAATGTTCATGGTAATTTGGGGCTTTTAATGATTTCTTTGAACTGTTCTTTTTCCAGGGTGAAATGATTGTACAGCATACATCTTTAATAACTTTAAAAAACAAGTACTGAGTGCACAAGTTTGAATTTATTTTGGATTTTCTCTAATCTACACAAGGTCAAAAGTATACATACAGGCTCAAATATATTCATACACTCCCACTAATATTTAGTTAAATATCCCTTAGTAAGTTGCATCTCAACCAGACACTTTTGGTAGCCATCAACAAGCTTCTGGCATAATTCTGGCTTCTTGGCAGAATTGGTAGAGTTCATTTAAAGGTGTTGATTTTGGAGCAGGGGCTTTCTTGGTCAGCACACTCTCAGTTCATGGTGATATAAAACTGGCTTCAGTGTGGACAGAGATACTGGTGTTCCAGCAGTTTCCAGTTCATGGCAGGCTTGAGTCTTGGTGGTTCCTGGGTTGTTCCTGAACATCCTAACCAATTTCTTCTCATCTGAGGGTGACAGTTTGGGTCTTCTTCCAGACCTCGGCAAAGTGGTGACACATCTGAATAACTTGTACTTATGTACACTTGTTTAAACAGATAATCTTGGAATCTGCAGTTATTTAGAAATGGCTCCATGAGACCTTCCCAACTTGTGTAAATCTATAATTCTCCTTCTTAGATCTTTACTGACTTTCCCATTGTTCTGAGTATTGGTCAGTCCAATGAGTGCTGTCAAACAACTCCTTTTTATGCT
>VUQS01077125.1:0-12909 GCA_015108495.1 Heterochromis multidens
CACGGTGGCTTGGTGGTTAGCACTGTTGCCTCACAGCAAGAAGGTCCTGGGTTCAACTCCACCATCTGGCCGGGGCCTTTCTGTGTGGAGTTTGCATGTTCTCCCCGTGTTTGCGTGGGTTCTCTCCGGGTACTCCGGCTTCCTCCCACAGTCCAAAGACATGCAGTCAGAGGGGTTAGGTTAATTGGTGAATCTAAATTGCCCATAGGTGTGAATGTGAGCGTGCATGGTCGTTTGTCTCTCTGTGTTAGCCCTGCGACAGACTGGCGATCTGTCCAGGGTGTACCCTGGCCCTATGGCAGCTGGGATAGGCTCCAGCCCCCCCGCGACCCTGAATTGGATAAGCGGAAGAGAATGGATGGATGGATGGATGGAATACTGGATAAGATTTGTCCATTCAGTGCTTTTTCATGTTCTGAGAGCATGTCTCTGACTAATAATCCAGCGGTACAGCAGGGTGTATTAAGGTGGAATTAACTATGCTGCTTCTTCTTATTAAACAAGCGGAACAGACCAGCCATTCAGCCTTTCTACTTAACCTCTTTTGAACTGTGAGGCCTTCCAAAATTATTGTGCATGATCAACAATGGAGTATTTCAAGGCATTCCTGGACACAGTTTCTATATAAGAGATTTCCAGAGAGGTGAAATAAGAAGCAGCTTTAGTTTTTACATAACTTTATCATAATTTGAGTCCATTTGAGGTTTTATACTGCAGTGTAGTGTTCTTAATGTCAAGATAAATGGTGTTTAATATTTTTTCTATTTAATCTCTGCTTAAAAATACCAGTATGGAAACTTCCTTGTAAAAAGTGACACATGCAGAGGAGAATTAACATGATGTCATTGTTTTGGAGGTCTACAAACTTGTATGTTGTTGCTCTGAACTTATGTTATGTGGCTGCAAACTCAGCCTGCCTGAATACTGGTGTCACAGATGGATTAACTGAGGAATTTCTATCTTATTATGTTTGGAATCTACTTCCTGCTAAATCCACATTCTTCTGGCTTAGCACCACTGATACTTTCTTGTCTTTCCAAAGATGTCTGCAAGTCCGCTGTGAGGAAAAACAAACCCTATGTTTAGTGGAGCAGTGTTCAAGGCAAAACAAAAGAGAACGATGCAAATTGTTTGTGTCCACCAGAATAAAAACTTTCTGATGTTTCATCACAAGATATTTTTGCATGTGCTTTTCACAAGAAAGCTTCTCTTCTTCAATTACTTGTGTGCATGCTGCACTGGAAATAAGCTCAGCGCCAGTCTGATGTGAATTATTGACAGTGATGAGAGTAGCATAATGAGGGTCATTACATAGCAGATTACTTTAACTTACTTAACTTTCAATCTAACAGTTTGTCTAATAAGTCAGTCTCTCTTCACATGATTTAAATTAACAATTTCCTCATACATGACTGAAAAAAAATAGACTGCAGATACAGTTAGAAGGTTCTTGAGAACTTTTTTAAACAAAAATTCACAGAAGACCCTGTTTGTCAGTCAATCAAACCATTTTTGTCACACCAAACTACAGTATCTGGTGGTTTGTTGTCTCAAATTGTCTTGCTTTCTTTATTTCTAGGCTGCCCATTCTCCAAGGTGGCACATTCACATTATTGGCTCCTTCCATGGCATTGCTCTCCATGCCAGAGTGGACATGTCCTGCATGGACGCAAAATGCCAGCCTAGTGAACACCTCCTCCACAGATTTCATGGAAGTGTGGCAAAGTCGAATGAGAGCAGTAAGTAAACTGTGGCCATCTGAACTTTCAACACCTTCAACCCTGTAGATAACTTCTGGACAAAGATCATTTTCTATCACATTTTTCTAAAAACTCATCTGACTCCAACTGCAAACTAGATGAGCTTGACAAAGTGTGGCTCAATGCTCCCAGGGAGTGTACATGAAAATCAAATCAGGCTTTTTTTAGCAGTCCCAGCATCTATGCTGGGTCATGCTCATGATCCTCTAGCCACACAAAAGGGACTCACTGTAAAATTTTTGTGTCGTGATGAGATTAGTTGTTTTTTTATTATGCTTCTTTGAACATTTCTTGATCCAAAATGTTAAAACATTAGCTATACTAAATCCCAGCTGTACCACCAATAGGCGTTTTCCTAATGTAGGAGTTAGATCTGGATATTAAAGGAAAGTTAGATGCCATTTTGTCCAAAAAGTCTAACATTGACTATGATATTCAATGAAGAGGTTTACCAGCAAATAACAACAGAAATGTTTTTTTTTTTAGTAAAAACTTCCAAATCTTGACTGTCAACATTTTTGTGTTTCTCTTAAGCTTCAGGGATCCATTATCGTGGGCTCACTCTTCCAAGTGCTGGTTGGTTTCTCAGGCCTCATTGGCCTCTTCATGTGCTTCATCGGACCTCTCACCATCGCTCCCACCATCTCTCTCATTGGTCTGTCCCTCTTTGACTCAGCGGGTAGCAGTGCTGGGAACCACTGGGGCATCTCTGCAATGTGGGTAAAAATTTCTAAATAAAGTTCCTATAGAAAGGTACCATTTTGCTTCATAGTATAAAAATGTACAAAAATGATAATTCAAGACTGCAGTTACATTATAAATTCTATATATTTTCAAATTTTTTGATCGTATTAGACTTAAATCAAGCCCTCTATTGTTTTAGACAGCAACAGAGATCTGTACAGAAATTATTTGACGTCACTTTAATGCCAGTTTCTCAATCAAACGTATTTTAGGTTATATTAAACCTGCGCCCACCCCTGCCTGGAGCACAGTCAAGATTTTAGAAAATAATAATGCCCCTTCAACTGAGTACAGCCTTAATCTTAAGGCTGCAGAGGAAAGCCTATTAAAACTTTCTTGCTCAACATCCAGTACAGTTGCTCTACTTCCCTTTTTGTTGGTTACAGGTAGACTCAGCTATGTTTACACTATGAATTTTAGATTGTGATTTTTGTTTCTCCTTTATCCCTGTGTCACACAGGACCACAGCACTGATCGTCCTGTTCTCACAGTACCTCCGTCATATACCTGTGCCCGTTCCAGCATACAACAAGGATAAAAGATTGCACACCTCTCCGGTCTATGTCTTTCAGATTCTACCTGTATGTAGAAGACATTGTGCCTTTTCTTGTTTGAATTAGGCCTTTAATCTTAAAACCACACAAAAAAGATAACAAAGATGTATTTTTTTTCTATGTATTACAAGGTGTTGCTGGGAATCACATTTTCTTGGACCATTTGTTACATTTTGACCACCTACAATGTACTTCCTGCTGAACCAGACCAGTATGGCTACCTTGCACGCACTGATCTAAAGGGAGATGTTGTGAGCCAGGCTCCCTGGTTGGTTTTCCCATACCCAGGTAAGATAGAGAATTTCCATGAAAACAACTTTGGTGATTCTCTACATGTTTCTCATTTTTAACCAAACTCCCAAAAAGACCAAAAACAACAATAGATGTATCTAAAATATTTACTGTGTCCAAAGCCTGACTTCACCCTTAAAATGACTATTTTCTGGAACTAGACAGTGAAAGGGATCACTGTTTCCTGTCTGTGAATCCCACAATTTTTTGGAATGAAGAGGAATGTCATCCAGTGCCACAGTGTGGCTCAGTGATGTGGTGTAAGATACTCACTGAGTCCTAATGGCTCAGATGAATAAGTTAAAGCAACCTTTACGTGTATACAGTAGGTTATACTTGTTTCATTGATGAATTTGCATTTTTTTGGCAGGAGTTGTTGAAAATAATAAAAATACAAAAAACTCACCAAAGCTATCCTTTTAGTGACTTTTCCATAATAATATCTTGCAGGTTATGCATTTGTGCCATTTTCAGCTTGCTTATGTTTCCAAAATTAGGACAGTGGGGGAGACCTACTGTGAGCCTTGCAGGGGTGGTTGGCATCTTGGCTGGTGTGATTTCCTCTATGATAGAGTCTGTTGGGGACTACCATGCTTGTGCAAGGTTATCTGGAGCTCCACCGCCCCCGAAACATGCCATCAACAGGGGTATTGGTATTGAGGGAATAGGCTGCCTGCTGGCAGGTGCCTGGGGTACTGGAAATGGTACCACCTCATACAGTGAAAATGTTGGAGCCCTAGGTATTACAAAGGTAAGATGGCCTTCTGTATTATGCATTATGTATTTTAAAGAGTGCAGGTATGATACCATGAAGATCCTGAGCCAGTGATGTATTGAAACTCGATACTGGACTCAAATATGATGCCACTCAGACACATTCAAATGAAAACTGAAAGACTCAACCTTGGTTGTTGTGTTTCCTGACAACAACCAAGGCTGAATCTTGCAGGAAATCATTGTTATTCATCCCCACAAGTGACCCCATAAAAACTAAACTAAAATGTCAAATTTATTCATGCTTCTTATGTGACAGTAGCCCTTTGAAGCGTGAAGTGGTCCCTCAAGG
The DNA here is from genome assembly GCA_015108495.1 of Heterochromis multidens. Lineage (NCBI taxonomy): Eukaryota > Metazoa > Chordata > Actinopteri > Cichliformes > Cichlidae > Heterochromis > Heterochromis multidens. The sequence continues at coordinate 4,416 of VUQS01077125.1, forward strand.
TTTCTTGTCAACAGATTTACAGATGTTCCTTTTTATTAATGGTGATCTATACAGAATATGCTTTTTGGGCCACAAAAGGTGCTCAGTACCATTTGCAATTTTTCAGTGTTTTATTGTGTTTTCTGTATTTTTGATTTCTGTTGTCCTTTCTTCCCCCTAAATGTTGCACATTTAAGTACAAGTTTCATTGCACTGAGGTCTCAGGACAACTTCAAGAGAATCTCTTTTGTTATTTTTTGCAGGTTGGCAGTCGCATGGTGATAGTGGCCAGTGGAGTGTTGATGGTTGTCATGGGTGTATTTGGTAAGGTGGGCGCTATATTCACCACTATCCCATCACCTGTGATTGGAGGAATGTTCATGGTTATGTTTGGTGTCATCTCTGCAGCTGGTGTTTCAAATCTGCAGGTGCATACTAAAACCCTAAAAATGTTGACATATTTGTTTTCTCCTTTTGACATAAATAATTTTTAACAAAAATTGTTTTTTTTGGTCACATTTTCAGTATGCAGATATGAATTCATCTCGAAACATCTTCATTTTTGGCTTCTCCATGTTCACTGGTCTGGTCATTCCTAACTGGATATTGAAGAACCCCAAAGCTATTGCTACAGGTGAATAGAAAAAGCTTTATTAAGTCTGAGAACTATTATCTGACAAACTGATTATTTAAACACAAGTAAACACAGGTTTAACTCTTTACATTATGTTCAGGTGTGGTAGAACTTGATCAGGTCCTACAGGTACTTCTAACAACCAGCATGTTTGTTGGCGGCTTCTTTGGTTTCATACTGGACAACACCGTTCCAGGTATTCCTCTTTGTTATTGCATTGCATTTATTTAATTTACTGTGTTTAAATCACTGAAATACAGAGCTGAGGTTATGATAAACGTTGTCCATCGAGTGTCTGTAAGTGAATGACAGCTGAGTGTCAGATGATTATCACAACACTGTTAGGGTGTTTAGTGTTGTTTAGTGTAGTGTTGTGTCGTATTGAATCGTTTAGTGATGCTTTAATTAATTAAGAAAGGGTTAGGGGAAATGTCATGTGAAAAAGAAAGTTTTCACAGGACTTTATGCAGTCCTGTGAAAAGTACGCCCCATATTCAAATTCAAAACCTTGCAGAAACACCTTTAGGATCAATAACTTGAAATAATCATTTTCTTTTCCTATCTCTCACATCACTGTGGAGGAATTTTAGCCCACTCTTCTTTACAATGTTGCTTCAGTTCATTGAGGTTTCCGGGGATTTGTTTATGCTCTTTATGTCTTGCCACAGCATTTCAATCGGGTTGAGGTCTGGACTTTGACTGGACTTTACAACATGCTGATTCTTTACTTTTTCAGCCATTCTGCTGTAGATTTGCTGCTATGCTATCCTGTTGCATGATGCAGTTTTGGACAAGCATTAGCTGTTGGACAGATGGCCTCACATTTAACTCTAGAGTACTTATATGGAGTACTACACAGAGGAGTTTATGGTTGACTCAGTGACTGCAAGGTGCCCAGGTCCTGTGGCTGCTAAACAAGCCCAAATCATCTCCCCCTCTATTTACTGTGCTTACCAGGTGTTTTTTTGATATGCTGTTTGTGCTGATATGCTGTGCATTATGGCCAAACATCTCCACTTTGGTGTTGTCTGTCCAAAGGACAGAGTTCCAGAAATCTTTTGGTTTGTTCAACCTAAGCCATGCTGCCATGTTCTTTTTAGAGAGAAGAGGCTTTCTCCTGGCAACCTTTCCAAACAAGCCATACTTGTTCAGTCTTTTTCTAGTTGCACTGTCATGAACTTTAACATGTAACATGCTAACTGAGACTTATAAAGTCTAAGATGTAGCTTGTAACTTCTGCTTTTATAGAGGTGCTCACACTTACTGATGATCAATTAATCGAGTGCATTTGATTATCAGCACCTGGCTGCTACTTACCCTCTTAATTCCTATGGAAGCAGAAAGGGTGTACCTTTTTTTTTTTTTTTGCAAGACTGCATACAGTCATGTGAAAATTTTCTTTTCACATGACCTTGAGGTGACTTTTGTTGTGATTTGGTGCTATATAAATAAAATTGAATTGAATTGAAACTGTATGTAAGAACCATCAGCTGTTAGTCAAAAATGAAAATAGGGCTATAAGTATTTTTTTTTAAACTTTCATCACTGTCTTGCACTTCAGCCAAATGTAAAAAAAATGTTTTTGAATATTCTATTGGAGGAACCCAGAACACAGCTTTAGGATTTATGATAAACAAACAGGCAGAAAATAGAATTAGTGCAGAGTCAGGGTTTTTAAAACATTTAACCTGTGTCCAACAGGATCAAAGCATGAAAGAGGCATCCTGGCCTGGAACAAGGCTCACGAAGATGACTCCAGCAACACACTGGAGAGTGGAGAAGTCTACAACCTTCCTTTTGGCATCAACTCTCATCTGTGCTCTTCCTCCTGGTTCCAGTACATCCCTTTTTGCCCTCCTGGAATGTCCAATTCCCCGGATGGATGTGGAGCAGTTGCTAATTCAGTGGAGCCTAAACAGCCACTGGGACAACAAGAGCCTGCACAGATCATTGTTGGAGTTGGCCTGTGAGTGGTGCACTCACTCCAGCATGCCATTTTGGGGATTTTCCAAAAACAGTTCCATCATAGGCAGCTCAGTTTGGACCTTGTAAAGGGCACTCTAACAACATATTTAAATGATCTTTTGGAGTGACATTTGCAAATGATATCTTGCACTAAGAGGAACATGATCAGCCACAACGTTAAAACCACTGACAGGTGAAGTAAATTACAGTGATCATATCATTACAGTGCAATGTTCTGCTTGGAAGCCTTGGGTTCAGGCATTCACATGGAAGCTACTTTCACTTGTTTCAGCCAACTAAAGATTGTTGTAGACCAAGCACCACCTCACCTCAGTGGCACTTCCCTTCAAGAAGGAGATTGCACCTTACCACACTATGAGAGGGACTGCTACACTATTAGGAAAGTGGTTTTAATGTTGTGGCTCATCTGTGTACATCTTCGATTAGGAAGGCAGTATTGTTAGACTTTTTGTAAACTGATGATACTGGTGACCTGATAATTGTTGATGATGTATATCTTAAAAAAAAAGCTGAACAGATAATTGTATCCGGAGAAAATGCAGTTTCATTGGTTCAAAACTTGATATTTTATTAGTTTTATCCTTTCATATTAGTCTCAAAATACAATCACATTTGGGTGCTAGTGAACAAACAATGAAATGACGTGAATATGAGTAAATCCAGGATGTTTAATGCTACATTCAACATATGGATCTAATATACAGTACCTCATGTTTGGATTAACTTTTGCTGTAACAGTCAATATTTTTATTACAACTGATTATGTTTTTCTGTGCACTTTCCACATTCATCATGACATTTACTGACAGGACCTTTGTATCAGGACCCTACAGCCTACCAGCATGCAGAATCCAACAATTCTTCAATGCACAAACCAGGACTACTGAATGATATTTTTTAAGCTGTTTTTGGTGCATATTAAACAGTGAATGATTGTGTTGCAACACCAATGTTCACTCAGTTTCTCAGTGTCAGATCCTTCTTGATGGCTTTGTATAGGCTAACAAAGGACTCTGCCCACACATCTCTTTGGTATTCAGTTGTGGAATTGACCACCTGATGGGCAGCGTACACCAAGGTCAACATGATACGCTCAAAATCATCCTGATGCAGGTAACCAGTATGATTTGAAAGGCTGGAGATGAGTCTCAATATGTCTGTTAGCGTTTTGGGAATTATCTCTTCACAGATTAGATCCAGGTTTCTTGTCTTCTGAAGGGAAGCCAGTTCAGCATCTCTGACTGAAAATGCTCCACTGGATTCAAAATGTATGCCAGTCATCAGTATCTATATTTGGTGAAAAGAAAAGAAGTAACTGTTAATAGTTACATTCTCAGTGCTTGTTTTTTACTCAGAAAAACTGAGAAGTTTGTTTCAAAGTTGTTTCACCTCAAATAATAGATGAGCATCACTGATGGAGTTGTGGAAGGTGGGGTTCACCACAGCTGCCAATCCTCTTTTTATTCTGCTTGCAGCTGGAAATAGGGCTGGTGCATCAAGAGAGACAGACAATGAGAAATAAGGGTGTTATGAAAGAAGGAGTGGTTTCATTATCCAAGTTTTCCATTCACATTTTTTTGTCATCTGATTTATTACTATTCATCCAAAAGACTACTTAATTCTTTTCAGCTGGGAATTCCTGTGACAACTAAGCAATGTTCCCTGCAAGGTACAATGAAATGCAGATTTTACTGAGGTGAAGGTTCTGGCACATGTGAGACCCAGATTCATCCAGCCCACAGCAGCAGGTAATCTATAATGTGCATTTTAAAGCCTGTGATCTCTAACCTTACATATGATTACTATCTTCAGACAATGAGACATGACCTCAAACTTCAAAGAAAACATAGAAATCAAAGGCGGAGTAACACATGGATTATACAACAGATTCCAGATGATTTTGCAATGCTGCATATAAACTTCAGCCTCGATTTCACAGCATTCCTTATGCTATTCTATGATTTAAGCCAGGATGTTAAAAACAAGTAAACTTGTGGGGTGAAATTCAATCCAAAAGCTTTTTCTTTAACTTGAATATGAATTCTGGAGAAGCAGAATTGGTCCTTTGCCTTATTTATAACCAACTTTGCTCAGCAAAGACTTGCTACTAAGCACTAAACACATAGAGCCTATTGGAAATGTCTGGTATTTGGTGTTGAATCTAAATGTCTGACAAAACGCTGACCAAATGTTGGTTGCCACATGAAGATGCACAAGACCACTAGAGTCATACATCTTGTAGGGTGATATGAAAATCTCATGTCAAACAGAAAACTACATGATGGCACTAGATAAAAAAGTCAAAGAGGTCACTAGATTAATTGGATTAAACCACAGAAGCCCATGAATGACTATAAAATACTTTGAATCTAGAGGAGATGGACCAATGTGGTGGACTCTGACTACTGTTTTCACATGTTGTCCAGACTATATAATATACATAATTTAATTAATGCATGAATTTAGAGTTTCTGCAATTCCAAGATTCAGCTGAATTTTTTTTCCTCCAAAAGGATTAAAAAAAAAAAGGAGGAAATCATTTCCGGCATGCCGAAATAAGGATGGTGGTAGAGTGAGTCAGTCAAAAATAAATAAATAAATGAATAAAAAATAATCAAGAGAGAATGAAACAAAGGAAGCCAAGGAGAAGAATGGAAACACATTAAGAAATTCATTGACATACCAGAGCCATTTACCCAGTGTCAGCTCTTTCACAGCATGTGTTTATTTCAGCAAATGGAACAAGATGAAATTTTAATAAACTTTAAATCATCCAAGCAAAACGGTCATTATGTTAAGAGAATGATCTCCATTAATCCAAGTTCAATAGGGCCAGTGAGAGCTTGCATTATTAAACAGGATAGTATTTCTCCAATTCAACGTGATTAAATTTTTTTCGTAAAACATATTACTTTGTATTCCATGTATTGGGTATTTGTAACTGGTGATTAAGTCAGGACATAATGATGAATTCAGATTATAATGAAAATGATAATTAGTTGCATAAAATAGTGAACTCCAGCTCATCCAAACCAGAAAAAAGAAATCTGCTTTCAGCTTTATGTTTGAGTGAAAACTTTCTATTGATAGAATATATCACAGCAAATGCAAATTTTTTTCTTGAATTGCATGCTTTTACTTGTTGAAATACATGTTCCTGGTTATGCTTAGACACTTTTGTGTAAGGCACATTTATAGGAGTATGTTTACAGTGTGTTGTTGCAACTTTTTCTTATTACTTTTTTATTTATAATTCATTCTAATGATTATAATAATATAAACATTTTCTTTTATGAAATATTTACTTTATCAGTATCAAACCCAGACAGTCCAGGGTATTTTTGGGAGAACACTGAATGAGGCTGTACTTGCATAGTATTTACTGCTACTGTCCTATTGTCCCTGCTGATGTATGCAAGACCAAAAAAGGTCCTGGGCTTTAATTGCAGCTTTAAATCTCGCTGACCAACTTTATGTCTTTGGCAGCTTCACCTAGCAGCGGGAGGTAGTTGTTTGAAAAACTTGGATACAGCCAAAAATAATGCAACATCATAACACTAAACTGCACACGGTGCCCATGTTTACCAGCTGATTTAAAAAGAAAAATTAATCTAATCCTTATGATTGCAGCTTTTCATTCCTTCTTTCTCTCATTCTCGCATGCTGACTTAATGTCAGTGAAGATTTGTTGACACACACTCATCTGTGTATTTTAATCACTTTCTTAGAGTAGTGTGTTTTCAAATTGTGATGAAATCAAGAACACTTACAAAAACACTCAACAAACTCAACAGGCGAAAATAATGATCTGACACAAGCTAATCTGATCATCTTTGCTGTATGCTTTTCATTATTCAGAGTGTTTCCTCTCTCAGATCAGTTTATGGCCCCAGCCACTGTTTTCCCTATTAGAAACAGGTGTAGATGATAAGTGAACCCACAGCAGTAGCTGAGATTAAAAGTGAAACATGCTTTGACTAAAAAAGATAAAGATATTTAACTCACAGATTAGCTGATGTATTACAGTACAGGTGAGGAACAAGGATCACTCAGTGTTCAGCCAAGATTCCAATCCATAAGAAATTAGTATTTGCAAAAACAGAACTGTTTGTTTTTCTGCATGAACTTACATTTTAAGTCTTACCGTTAGTCCGACTTCGTGTGGCACCTGTCTTGAAGCAGCAGTAGAAAAAAGCAACTATAACCATCTTCCAGGGCAGCATGGTGGCCTGATGTTAGTTGCAAAGCTGCACAGAGCTCTCTGAATTTACAGAGATTTTGGAGCCACATATAACATCAGACTGCACACTTTATTCATCATTTGTGTTCTGACTCAGTCTGCCTTCAGAACTGTGTTTTCTCTCCACCTCCTATCCGCATTTGCTCTCTCTTTCTCTCTCTCTCTCTTTCTCTCTCATGAGCAGGATTACAATGCTTCCATCTGGTTGTCATTAGGTTCAAAGACACCCTCTTATTTTTGCACCATTCTTCTGGTCTCCCCTATTTCATGTACACGTGGATAACTTTAATGTCTTTGTCCTGTGTTATCTTCATGGATGCAGCAGCAGTTTTCTTTATTCAAATATGTTCTCGCTGAAACGTCACAGAAATGTGTCTTGTCAAAACCTAAAATCCTCAAATGTATTTAGTCTACTTTTGCAATTCATGTCACGATATTGATTTTAATTCTGCTTAAGTTTTGCTGCAAACAGCAAACCATATAATAATTTCCAGTCTACACAGTGATCATGCTCTGCTTCCGTTTTTGGTCTCTGTTGTTCGCAGGCTGTTTAGCCACAAAAGTGATGTCATGTGAAACATCTTGCGTCTTTCAAACACATTTATTGTCGCTTGCTGTCAAAGGAATAGTTATTCATCCTCTATTTGTCTCTTTTTTCTATTCTTTTCTTTTTTGTTGTACCACCAGCAGTCGGTGTACCTCAACTGGAGCATATGTGATGGTGCCACAATGAGTACTAAGCAACCAGCTTGGTCTCTGTTCTTCAGTATGAGAAATGTGAAAAGTTCACACTCCATGAACATGAAACTCAGCTAAGTGATTATTTCTAACTGTATAATTCATACACCCTGAAGTCAGCACTGAAAACATCTGCAGAAACCACAAAGAAGCACTTTGTTCACTACCTGGCACCATTCACCTTCTACACAGGCCCGGGGAACACTAACCAAAGATACAGCCATATAAAATAAAATTTATTTGTTCTACCACTATTTTAGTCACAATTTATTCCATGTAGGAGTTAAAATGGATGCCAACGTGTGAGCACAGCACAAAGTTCTGTTTTTTTTTTTAATGTTTTGTTAGTGCAGTCAAATGTGTTTCAGTGGCAGAATCAGAGAGATGTGGCAGTCGTATTGCTGCAGAGGAATGCAGACACAGACTGTGCTGAAGCTGGCAAGAGAGCTGTGGCCTCTGTGAGACCTCCAAGAATCACAGCCCTAGAACTTGAACAAACATATTATTCTTTCAATAGACACGTTAAATAAAAAAATGTTATTCTAGGCTGTACAATACCCCAAATAATTTCCTTTCTTAAATTGGTGTACTCAGTGAGTGACTCAGAGGTAGATGGCTAGAGTAAAGACAAGTTTGGTCTTTTTGATTGTAGAAATGAGGACCCAACGCACACTGTGTAGAAGGCTGAATGTTTGTTTATTTACAGTGAATTTTTGTATAGACTTGAGACCGAGTCGCTTTTCAGTGTCTCCCCTCTCTCTCGTCCAGGTCCCGGCGTCCTACTGAAAAAGGGGAGGCATGATTAGACGATGAACACCAGCTGTTCCCAGCCTCCCTTGACACTACACCTTGAACCCATTGCTCCACCCCTCCCCTGCAGCTCAGCCACAAACCACACCCCACCACATTGATTATTA